>JBBPBX010011865.1:9990-22316 GCA_038048925.1 Garcialebias charrua
GTGTGTAATACGCATCTAATAATAATAATAATAATAATAATAATAATAATAATAATAATAATAATAATAAACTTTATTTGTATAGCACCTTCCTACAATGCCTTGCATTGACCAAGGTGCTTAACAGGATAAAAAGATGTATAAACTGGAACAATAAATCAGTGAAAATAGAATAAAAAATAAAAAACATGAACTATTATGCGTCACTGCTACGCGACGCGTCAGCGCCTCGTTTGCCCTGCTTAAAATGGCGGCCACAGAAGCGAGCGAGCACCGATGGACTTCACAAGATTAACACGGTAAAAACAATTATTTCTTTGCGAGAAAAAATATATTTCTTAGCTGACATTATAGCACACGGGCTCCTGAACTTAACCAAACTAACGAAATGTTCTAACCAGCTGGATTTTAAAAAGTAGTTCGCCGATTTTTATGCAGACAGGTGGGGCGCTTTCTTTCTTTAAATTTAGCTAAATAAACGCTTAAAAATATATATTTCTTAGCTGACTTTATAGCACACAGGCTCCTGAGCTTAACCAAACTAACAAAATGTTCAAATCAGCTGGATTTAAAAATCTGCGGTGTGGTTTATGAGTTACGGTATCTTGCTAACAAAAACAGCGAACCTCACAGCTAAATGCAGCTACATCCAGAGCAGGGGGCGGGCAACGACAGAGTCAGTCCGACCAGAGGAGGCTTTTTTCGGACACATGAACTAGAAACGCTCTGGAAGTGTCCGCTAGCGGACAAAAGTGGTACTGCACCATTTTTAGGCCAAAATGAAAAACAGCGAATCAGAGCCAAAAATGGGTCTAAAAATATGGGAAAAAATCCATAGATAATACGCTTCGGTGTATAATACGCAGGACATTCAAATGAGCAAAAAAACTGTGTATTATATACCGACGAATACGGTAATCAAAACATTGTAACAGTCTAACCATGAACAAAGCTTAAAAACTGTCTGTTCTATCTCAAGGAAAAACAAACAATGTTTGTACTTCAAAATAACTGTTTGATGCGAACAGAGAACATTTGATTAAAGTGAACTGGGTAAGAATTGTGTCAGAGTATAAGTTTCATATGATAAATTGTTTGAATCTCTCTATCAAAAATCTTTCACCAAACTGGTGTCATGGATTGGAGATTTGCGTGATAAAACATGTAAATAATTAACCAAAGCCTGACGCCAAAAATACACTACATGCGGTCCGGCTCCGCTCCGCTCCGCAGGTCGCAGCTGAGCGAGTCCAGTTTCCACTACCTCAGGTCCGCCTGGATGCGCCGCTCCGAGACGCATGCGCAGGAATTGCGAGATCGCGCGATCAAGTGATAAATACAGTAAGCAAGTCAGAACAAAACAATTCATTTGGTGGAAGAAGGAGAACAACAGTAGAGACTGCTGCCTTGATCTTCTCTCGTAAATGAGCGACAGGACATGGTTTGAGCAACAGGAAGTGATGTATTACATTTCAGAATAAAATACTTTATTTATTTATTTATTTCTTGTATTGCGTTTGTAGGCGTAGTCATAAATGATAGTTTGACAGCATTTTTGTACAAATAAATCCGTATAGAGCTAGGATTAGTCCGCCCGTGGTGATTTTATTTTGTAAATACGGAAGTTGTGCTCGTTCCTTTTCCTGTTGGTGCGACGTAATCTTCAAAAGTTGACTCCGGCACAGCTCCGGCGTCCGGCAGAAATAGAAAAATTTCTAATTTTGACGGACTGCCGTCCGCTCGCCGCCGCCGTGCGGAGCCAGTGTAAATTCTTTCATTGATTATAATGGGTGCGTATTTTCTGCGGAGGTCGGACCTGAGCGGGGCGGAGCCGGAACGCATGTAGTGTATTTTTGGCGTAAGGGTTATTAATAGGGATGCACGATATTGGATTTTTGACCAGTATCCGATATGTTAAAACGTATTTTGCTGATAATCGATACTTTTAATATATTTTCCTTTGTCAGAACATAGACCTCTTATTTAGACTTATTTGCTACAAAAATGTGTAATAGCTGTAAGAACTAATGCTAACAGGGCTAACACGATGCCCAAATTTCTGTGGTAAAAATCACCCAAGTGCTATTGGCCATTAGCTTCTCAATAACGTCGGAAATGACAGCTTGTAATTCTGGTAAGGCTATGTCGGAAAAATATCTGACTGGGGACGATGTAGTGAGGCTCAACTAGTACAAAAATCTTTGGAATCGGACATCCTCGTCAAAAAATATATATTTTCCACACCGCCGACATTGTGACTTCTTCCTCTCCGCCATGATCAGAATAGGTAGGTACGTGACATCACGAAGTGCTGGCGTGGGTTGTCATACAAAAACAATGTATTTTATATTGGCGAGTTATTTTGATGGAATGGCCGATGTCGGATATTTAACTTTATCACCAATATCGGCCAATACAGATACCATGCCTATATTATCATGCATCTCTAAGATTAATAGATTCTCCCATCACTTACCTAAAAGTTACAAAAAGAGTAACTGGACAGAGTAACTGGACAGATGTAGATATTAATTAGGATACCAGTTATTGGGCCCTGGAGATGACGGAAATAAATAATAAAAAACCCTCTTTGGTCTATTGAAGATACTTTACATGTGCAAACAGCACTGCAGGTACAAATATTTTTTCAGAGTCAGAGAGAATTTATTTTCATTTGCACCGCATGTAGTACATGTGTTGAAAACGAGATTATGTACACAGGGTCCCAGTTACATCCAACAACAAATGCAAGAGAAAAACAATAATAACATCTAGGATTAACTAAGAGAGACATCAGCTAGTAATACACTAAGCCCTAATGTAGTAGAAAAACATCATTATAAACAGCAGCACGAACATGAGCAGATGGTCACAGATGAACGCAGATAGTCACAGATGAACGCAGCAACAAGAAACAGATCAGTATCAGCATGATGTGACATTTTGCAGTGTTTATTCTTATTATTTATTTATTCATGAGTCTGACAGCCTCAGGGTAGAAGCTGTTCCTCAGTCTAGTGGTTCTACATTTGATGCTCCTCAACCTCCGTCCCGAGGGGAGTGGTGCAAAGAGTGAGTGTGCTGGGTGAGTGAGGTCTTTCATGATGCAGGTGGCTCTTTTTCTGCATCTGGAGGTGTAGATGTCTGTGATGCTCCTTTTCTTTGCATTCATGGCATTAGGGCTGGGCGATATATCGATATTTTTAAAATATTGATATTTTTTCTAAAGAGATACAAGACGAGACTATATCGTTTATACCGAGAATTATCCTCCTGTCTGCTTTCTCCCACTCGCCCCCTCCTTCTCCTTCACTGAACACAGACCCAGACCCTCCTTCCTGCCTGCAGGAGGGCGGAGCGGAGCCGCGGAGACTTGTAATAAATAAATGTAAATAAGGTGTAAATAAATGTCTAAAAAATAAAGTAATGTATGGTTCATTCATAAAATGGTTCATTTTTTAGACATTTATTTTGTAGAGTTACAGCTGTTTGTTAAAGGGGACCACAGATTCAAAATTCACTTTTTAATGTTTTTTTTACTCAACTTTGGGTATGTACTTCATAAAAAAACAGTACTAGGGCCAAAGAAATGCACCCAGTGGTTTATTTACTCTAAGTAGATTTATTTGTCTGTGATAGAAACACTTCGTTCTCACTTCCTGCGGTTTGTGACGTCACAAACCGCAGCCACAACCCACACCAAACCTGAGTCCAGCCCCTCACCTGATTCCTGATTTCATCTCATCTTTTGTTTAAATGTTCTTAATTTCATGTGTACAGCACTTTGTTGCAGCTGTGGTTGTTTTAAATGGCTTTATAAATAAAGTATAATTGTTATTTTTACGTTTTAGTTCAATTTTTAGCGATCGCTCCCAACGCGCAGCCGGCAGAAATAAAACGAGCAGACCGCCGGCGAAGGGACCATCTGCGTGCGGGAACTGCTGGGAGCTGCTGGCTTTTGAGGTCCGTGGGGTCCGGTCAGAGGTTGCCTCATACGGATAAATTAACTGGAGACACTCGGTGAACTTTGTGTGTGTGTGGACTGAAGCAGCGATCGCTCCCAAAAGCGCCGCATGCAACGAGCGGTTAACTGGCGGTGTGCCGGAGGAGGAAGAGCTATCATTAGCCTCGGAGGTGGGCTAATGCTAAAAGGAGCTGCAAATGGCGGCGCGCGCAGACGGCTTTCGGTAAGTTATCTTAAGCTAGCACTAACAGTAAGTCAAATGAGTAATTAAAAAAGAGCTAATTTTAAAACAACAACATATTAGAGATACTGGCTGTTTCAGAGGGCGGAGTAAATGTAAACAGATTTTTGTAGGGCGTGGCATTCAGAGCTCATTATCATAAACCGGTCGTTTAGAACGGAAGTCAGAAAATGCATAACTAGAAAGGGGATATTTTATTATCTAAGAATTATTTTGTGCATTAAATTGAATGAATATGGTCTGGATAGCCCACAGAAATACCATAAAAATTTAAAAAACCAATACTGTATGTAATCAAAAAAGGCGTTCAATACAGGATCAACTGGACTTTATTTGTTGCAGAAAACGTTTCGACTTCTGTCCCGAAGTCTTTTTCAATTCTGAATGGAAGCTGTGAGAACGAGAAGTTTTATACAGGCTTACAAGTCACGCACCAACATGTGAAATTGGAAACTGAAAAAACACCACAAATTAAATAACATGCCCATTCTACAAGCCCAAAACCAGAAAAGTTGGCACGTTGTGCAAATCGCAAATAAAAACAGAATACAATGACTTGCAAATCTTTTTCAACCCATATTCAACTGAATAGAATGCAAAGACAATATATTTAATGTTCGAACGGAGAAACTTTATTTTGTTTTGCAAATAACCATTAACTTAGAATTCAATGGCAGCAACACATTGCAAAAAAGTTGGCACAGGGACATATTTACCACTGTGTTACATCGCCTTTCCTTTTAACAACACTCAGTAAACGTTTGGGAACTGAGGAGACCAATTTTTGAAGCTTTTCAGGTGGAATTCTTCCCCATTCTTGCTTGATGTACAGCTTAAGTTGTTCAACAGTCCGGGGTCTCCGTTGTCGTATTTTACGTTTCATAATGCGCCACACATTTTCAATGGGGGACAGGTCTGGACTGCAGGCAGGCCAGGGGAGGACCCGCACTCTTTTGCTACGAAGCCACGCTGTTGTAACACGTGCAGAATGTGGCTTGGCATTGTCTTGCTGAAATAAGCTGGGGCGTCCATGAAAAAGACGTCGCTTGGATGGCAGCATATGTTGCTCCAAAACCTGTATGTACCTTTCAGCATTAATGGTGCCTTCACAGATGTGTAAGTTACCCATGCCTTGGGCACTAATGCACCCCCATACCATCACAGATGCTGGCTTTTGAACTTTGCGCCTATAACAGTCCTGATGGTTCTTTTCCTCTTTGGTCCGTAAGACACGACGTCCACAGTTTCCAAAGACAATTTGAAATGTGGACTCATCAGACCACAGAACACTTTTCCACTTTGCATCAGTCCATCTCAGATGAGCTCGGGCCCAGCAAAGCCGGCGGCGTTTCTGGATCTTGTTGATGAATGGCTTTTGCTTTGCATAGTAGAGCTTTAACTTGCACTTACAGATGTAGCGACGAACTGTAGTTACTGACAGTGGTTTTCTGAAGTATTCCTGAGCCCATGTGGTGATATCTTTTACACACTGATGTCGGTTTTTGATGCAGTACCGCCTGAGGGATCGAAGGTCACGGGCATTCAATGTTGGTTTTCGGCCTTGCCCCTTACGTGTAGTGATTTCTCCAGATTCTCTGAACCTTTTGATGATATTACGGACCGTAGATGGTGAAATTCCTAAATTCCTTGCAATAGCTCGTTGAGAAAAGTTGTTCTTGAACTGTTCGACAATTTGCCCACGCATTTGTTCACAGAGTGGTGACCCTCGCCCCATCCTTCTATGTGGATGACTGAGCATGTCAAGGAAGCTGCTTTTATACCCAATCATGGCACCCACCTGTTCCCAATTTGCATGTTCACCTGTGGGATATTCCAAATAAGTGTTTGATGAGCATTCCTCAAATTTCTCTGTCTTCTTTGTCACTTGTGCCAGCTTTTTTGAAACATGTTGCAGGCATCAAATTCCAAATGAGCTAATTATTGCAAAAAATAACAAAGTTTACCAGTTCGAACGTTACGTATGTGGTCTTTGCAGTGTGTTCAATTGAATATAGGTTGAAAAAGATTTGCAAGTCATTGTATTCTGTTTTAATTTGCGATTTCCACAACGTGCCAACTTTTCTGGTTTTGGGCTTGTATTTAAATTGACAAAACGACCCATCCCAGCTTAACAAAAGGGGTTTGTTAAACCAGGGGTTTAAGCTGGGATGGGTCGTTTTGTCAATTTAAATAGAATGGGCATGTTATTTAATTTGTGGTGTTTTTTCAGTTTCCAATTTCACATGTTGGTGCGTGACTTGTAAGCCTGTATAAAACTTCTCGTTCTCACAGCTTCCATTCAGAATTGAAAAAGACTTCTGGACAGAAGTCGAAACGTTTTCTGCAACAAATAAAGTCCAGTTGATCCTGTATTGAACGCCTTTTTTGATTTCATCATGTCCTGGACGACTGAGAATCTTCACCAGCACAATACTGTATGTGGTCTCCTTTAATAAATGTTGCTGTGTGACAACTGGGACAAAGCTTTGACTCAGAAATATATTTTTGTTATTCTTTTATGGAAAGGAAATTATATCGATATATATATCGTATATCGTGATACATCACAACAATATCGAGATATTGATTTTTATCCATATCGCCCAGCCCTACATGGCATGGTGATAAATTGACTTCTGAGATCAAGGCTCCAGGATCAGGCAGTATACAGTACAAACACACACCACATTATATAGGGGTCACTAATAGAAGATTCATAAAATGCTGTGTTTTTTTCCACCCCACCAACCAAACCAGCATTTTATAGTCAATTCACAAGCTTCAATGACTTTTATCTCTGCAGACAGGATGTGCTTGGAGTAAAGCACACACCAAGTTTGGTTGTGAATCGGCAAACTTGTTTAAAAAAAATAATAATTTCTATGACTTTATCTGCAAGGTAAACAAGAAAAATGCCAGACGCAGGTTCTCCGCTTTGCATCAGCAGAGCTTTTTCATTTACTAGTAATTAGCAGTGTTCTCGCCTTACAGCCTCTCTTTCAGTTTATCCAGGCCTACCTGCATGTGACTTCAGGCAGTAACTGGAGGAGGCCAAGCGGGTTACCTGGCGACCGCAATGAGCGGATCAAACACAAATGACGAGAGCTGGTGGCCAAGCAAGCAGCCACCAGTTAACCAGGCGTACGACTGTCGCTGCACTTTAAAAAAAAATCCCAAACACAAAAAAAGGGGTTGGGTAATGCCACATGCCAACTCAGCAGATACTGAAAAATCATATTCCAGCATTCTGGAGCATCACAACATATCTACCGTAAACACCGGAGGAAAATACGCTCCGGTGTTTAAATAAATGTGTGTAAATATGCTTTGTCAAATTATTAACAATAAACAAGAAATTTTTTTACACAATACGCCTCGGTGTTTAATACGCGTCATCGCCATGCGACGCCTCAGCATTGTCCTGATCAAGATGGCGGCGACAGAAGCAAGCCAGTACGAAGAACTTCACATGGAAACACGGTAAAAACAATTATTTTTTTTGTGAGAAAAAATATATTTCTTAGCTGACTTTATAGAAGACGTGCTCCTGAGTTTAACGAAACGTTCAAATCAGCTGGATTTAAAAAAAAAAGTTCGCCGATTTTTATGCAGGCGCCAGGCGGGTCAGACCGGACGCTTTCTTTCTTTAAATTTAGCTAAATAAACGCTTAAAAAATATATTTCTTAGCTGACTTAATAGTAGACGTACTCCTGAGTTTAACGAAATGTTCAAATCAGCTGGATTTTTAAAAAAGTTCGCCGAATTTTAGGCAGGCGGTCCGGGTCGGACCGGACGCTTTGTTTCTTTAAATTTAGCTACCGGTAAATAAACGCTTAAAAAAATATTTCTTACCTGACTTTATAGCAGACAGTCCCCCTGAGCTCAACCAAATGTGAAATCAGCTGGATTTAAAAATCCGCGGTGTGGTTTACGGTATCTTGCTAACAAAAACAGCTACATCCACAGCCAGGGCGAGCAGCGACAGAGTCAGTCCGACCAAAGGAGGCTTTTTTCGGACACATGCAAGTACACCTCGCTGAGCAGCTAGAAACGTCTGGAAGTGGCCCTCTTCCTCTTCGCTCTCTGAGTCCTCTGCTGCTGCCCAGAGCGCCCATAGCGGCCGAAACTGGTACTGCACCATTTTTGCCCAAAATGTAAAACGGCGAATCAGAGCGAAAAATGGGTCTAAAAATATGGGGAAAAAAATCCATAAATAATACTCTTCGGTGTTTAATACGCAGGACATTCAAATGATCAAAAATACAGCGTATAATACACCGGTTTTTACGGTATACTGTACTATTTTTCATCAAATGGTAAATGGAGCTTACTTATATAGCGCTTTCCAGCCCCCTTTGAGGGGCCCCAAAGCGCTTCACAGTACCAACCATCCACCCATTCATACACACATTCATACACCGGTAGCGGTAGACTGCCTTGCAAGGCGCTGCCTGTCCTACCGGGAGCAACTCGGGGTTAAATGTCTTGCCCAGGGACACAACGAGGTATGCTGTGACAGGGGATCGAACTCGAGACCTTCTGGTCCTGAGCCGGCTGCCCTGCAGACAATAATGCTAGAGTAAGAGGTGTCAAAAGGGTGGACCTAAGTCTCACTTTGTCCTCAGATGACATCTTATAAGGACTCAGATTGACTGTTAAATTAATTTATGCAGAAGAGCACCAGTGTTGCCAGATTGGGCGGTTTACCGCCATTTGGGCGGTTTTCACTCTCTACTTAGCGGCTAAAAATAGCTTCGGGCGGGTGGTGATAATTTGGGTGGATTTGGAGTCAGATCAGCGGTTTCTGAGTTAACTATTAAATGAATTTCAAACAATCATTCATCATTATTTCATAGCAAAGCTCCTCTGACCTTTCTCCATCACTGATTGGCTATTGTCATCTGCCAGGGCGATCCCAACAGAGAACTGGTGAGGCAGTTTTAGTGGACGCCTCGTTGAGTGGGCTGGTCCGTAGCGGCGGTACGTCAGAGCGGCCGCCATATTGGATGTGGCAGAACTGCCGGTCAACTGATAGAAGGAAACGGACTGAACTTCATAAAGCACCGTTTTACAAAGTGTTTTATGCCTGTCATTCACACACACCGTGTGAATGACATTTGGACATATATTTGGAAAGCAAACATGCACCAAAGACAACATTTATAACTTTTAAAGTGATTAATAAAAATGTTTATTCCTTAAATGTTTAGGTTACAGTATAGGTAAACACTAATTTTGAGTGTTAACAACTAATAATGTGTGTAACACTATTACTGTGATGATAAATATAGAAATATTCATTAGTGAACATTTAATGTGTCTATAATAATCAGTTCCTGAAATGTGACATGTTGATTTTCTTAATAAAGAGCACCAATGATCACATTTAACTGGTTTTGATTAATCACATTGAACAAATAAACACCGATATATCTTTACAGGAGTTGGGGGTACTGTGTGTGTGTGATTTATTATATATATATATATATAATTTTTTTTTGTAAATACAGAAGTAAAAAAAGAAAAAGTCTGTTGGATAAAAGAAGAAGCGTTTCTACAATTTTTTAACCCATCCAGAGGACCTAACTCTTATCCCCCCCCCCCGCTTTGCTGTGTGTGATGTGTCACGTGACACTTTCTGATTGGGCGGTTTTTCGGCGGTGTTTAACAGATTTTTGGGCTGGAAAACCTGGATTCTATCTGGCAACACTGAAGAGCACAGCTTTCCCCATATTTATGGTAATCTATTTTAGCTTGCACAGCCTTTCTAGCATTTATGGTAATCCTTTAAAATATGATGCAGCCTTTCTTGTTGTTATTGTACATCATTCTGTGGCCACGGTAATTCAATGCCCAAGTCTCATAATCCCGAGGTTGTGGGTTCGAGCCCAGGTTGCGTCAGGAAGGGCATCGGGCATAAAGCAGTTAAATACTTCATGCAAGTTACTTCACTGTGGCGAACTCTGCAAAAAAGAAAAGCTGAAAAAATATATACAGTAGTGCACAGTTTTTCAACTACTTAAATTTAAATTTACAGCAAACCCTCGACCTACGTCACCTGCGACCTACGGCAACTCAGACTTACGATTTTATCATATTTAATAAAAATATGATTTAAAAAAATATATATATATTATTATTTTTTATTTTTTTTGTGTGTTTAAATGTTATTAATTTCATGTGTATAGCACTTTGTTGCAGCTGTGGTTGTTTTAAATGGCTTTATAAATAAAGTATAATTATTAATATTTCGTTTTTAATTACAATTTGATCGTATTTACGCAACTTCCGGTCGTTTCCGGTCGCCATTTTACTACAGTACTGCTTTCAATGGAGCTCCAGAGGCTCCTGTCAGCTGGCTTTAGAGGACCGTGTGTCCGTTCAGGGTTGCCTCATACGGATAAATTTGCTGGAAACACTCGGCCAACTCTGTGGACGTCTCAGGCCCGGAGGAGCAGCCGCGGATCGCCCCGCGATCGGCGGCCACAACGCCGCCCGACATGCTAACGACAGCAGCTAACAGAGCAGCTAACACAGGCGAAGACACCGAGCCGACATGCCGCGGAGGAGCCATCTGCGGCCGGGAGCTCGCCGCAAATGTCCGCCTGGCAGTCGGGGGACACCGAGCTAACGCGGAGATACAAAGCCGACAGCCTTTTTGAATGAACTGACATGCTAACCAGTGCTGCTAATGGCGCGGCCTAACCGTAGCTAACGCCGAGCAGCTGTTTTGGAGGGAGGAACATCGCGGAGAAACGGCTTTCAGTAAGTTTTTTTTTTTTCTGGCTCCAAATGTATGAAGTTAAGAAGCTAACAGTCATTCTTTTAAACAGTTTTGACCACGTGTGTGCGTGTGGAGCGTAAGGAAGCTGTGGGAGCTCTCACCCGAGCTGATGCTATAAGACGAAGGCAGGCTTTGACCAGCTCAAAGTAAGACATTATATTTTTTATTTATTGTACAGTACTGTATTCATTTACTGTACAGTTCTGTGCATGTTCATGGCCTAGTATGTCTGCTTGTTAAGTCTCATGCCATTAAATATGTGTGCGGCGCTCCGTTAGCGGTATAGCCGCGACCTATGTCAGAAACGCGGACCTACGACAGGCAGGTGTTTTTGGTCCGCGAGGTACGACAACATCGACCTAAGTCACACACGTAGGTCCCTATCCCTGACGTAACTAGAGGGCTACCTGTATGTGGCACAGCTTTCATAAGATTTATAGCCATTTGCTTTAGGAAGAATTGCTTTTCTTGCATCTACGCCAATTCAATTTAGGCAAATGTTTCTGCAATTCATGCGCTCAGATTTTCTAGCATTTATGGCAACCACATCTGGGCCATGATTTCTTTCTGCAGAGACGAGCTGCAAGACAAAAATAATAATAATAAAATAAAACGGGTGAAGAAACTAGCATGACTGTTAGTATAAGAGCATTACATTGTAAATTTTCTGTATCTTTGCTAAAGAATAATCTGTTTAGGCAGAGGTAACTGCTCTATCGCATGTACCGTATGTGAGATTTAATAACTACCCATAGTGATGCTTTGCGGTTTGTTGTTTAGGTTACTCTGGCTCACAATTAAATGTGTTAAGAGGTCTCGTTATGAGGCCTGTCTGGTGTTTTTACCTGCATCTACTACAGGACTCACTTTTTTGTGTCCTGGTGACCCATATTTCATGTGTGCATGTCAACACTTGCCCAAAGATCATGGTTTTATTTGTTTCATGGAAAAGTTTCCCCCGCATGTCATTTTTGTTGCACAACAAGTGTCTCTGCATACTCTGCGCTAATTTGGCAATTCAGTATCAGCATGTCCAGCTGATTATGGCATGGGAGCGGATGTTTGTTTATATATACTGTATATGTATTTTAACTTTTATAAAAATTCAACTATTTACAAATATTTCCCCACTGAGATCACTTAATTCTTTCACTACCGTATTTCCGCTCTATAATTCGCACCGCTCTATAAGTTGCATTGTCCAATTATTGGCAATAAATTGGAAAAATCCATAAATGTGTCGCACCTCTCTATAAGTCGCATCTACAGTACTATGAGTCACCGCTGATGCGTTTGTTACGCGTCACCGCTGACAACCCGAAATGTGGACTGGTGG
>JBBPBX010011865.1:33165-43798 GCA_038048925.1 Garcialebias charrua
ATAGGTTTTCCGCGACTTACGTACGAGTTCCGTTACTACGCACTGTTGGTAAGTCGAAAATGCGTGAGTCGGAACCACACGAGCCACCACTGATACACGTACATGTACGGTAATGAACAGTTACCAAGTTACCAAGCACTTCGCCTATCCTAACACAGCTACCTAATTATCACAAAACACATACAGTCCAGGGCTAAAAATGTTTTTTTTTTTTTTCTTACTTTGAGCTGGTCAAGCCTGTCTCGTCTTTTTCCATGTTAGCTTGTTGCACGTCCGAGCTCTGCAGCTCTGTGCTGCTTCACGCGGTCCAAACTGTTTACAGGAAGGACTGTTAGCTTGTTAACTCCATACATTTGGAGCCAGAAAAAGAGTTAATAACTTACTGAAAGCCGTTTCTCCGCGGCGTCCATCCAAAACAAGCTGCTCCGCGTTAGCATGTTAGGCCTCGCCATTAGCAGCGCCCGTTAGCGTTAGCCACGCCAAAGCTGCCGCAGCTGTTTGTCCGCGTTTTTGCATGTTAGCTCGGTGTCCAAACAACATCTTAGGCTGCCAGGCGGACATGGAGGCGAGCTCCCGGCCGCCACCTGTCGGTTCCGTGTCCCCAATGGGGCGTTAGCATCCAAATGTCCATCCTACAGCAAGGCTTGTTAAAATGTTAGCTTGTTGCTACTCTGGTCCGGCTCGCTGTCTGCTTTTTCACGCGGTCAACGGTGTCGTCTTGCTTCGCCCATCCGTTCCTCCACAAAACCACCGTTCAGCTCCAGATCATGTATCCGAGTGCAGGAACCTCTGATCGGACAAAGCCGGCTGTCAAGGCTGGAGCTACGAGGCTGGAGCTAACTGGCTAAGGCTAAACGCATGGGCACTGCCAAAAACCTACTGCCAAAAACTGGCGGAAACTGCCGCAAACTTGGTAAATTGGCTTAAAAATTAATAATTATGTATTAATATTAATAAAAACATTATTTATAAAGCCATTTAAAACAACCACAACTGCAAGAAAGTGCTGTACACATGAAATCAAGAACATTTAAACACATTAAAAAATATATTTTATTTTTTTATTTCATATTTTTATTAATATGATTCGTTCGTAAAGTCGGAACGTCATAAGTCGAGGCCGTTGTAAGTCAGGGACCACCTGTATGTATGTATATATATATATATATATATATATATATATATATATATATATACATATATATATATATATATATATATATATATATATATATATATATATATATATATATATATATATATATATACAGGTAGTCCCCGATTTACGAGCGCTCTGATCTGCGAGGTTCCAGACTTACGAGCTGCGAATTTTTGGAAAAAACGAAAAAAATACTGAGTTTTCATGTGTTTTTTCACCACAGTTAGTTAGTTAAGCATATGGACACACGTTTCCGATCATTTTTATGCACTCATAAGCAGTTTTTGGATGAAAATAGAGTGTTTGTAGTCGCGCTAGCGAAAACCGTTCCAATTTACGAGCGAAATTCCGGATTTACGAGAGAAATGGCGGCCGTTCCAAATTACGAGATTTCCGGTTTACGAGCGCCTCGTTGTGACGGATCTCGCTCGTAAATCGGGGACTACCTGTATATATATATATATATATATATATGATAATCCATAAGTTAAATCTGTACAAGCAAAAGCTTTGATTTGTTTGAATACCATCTGAAAGAATGTTGTTTAATTATAAATAAAATTCTCTTTTCACCAAACTGCCTCTAGTTATTATGTTCAGGAATTAATTTGGAACATGAAAAAGCTGTTATCATTTGATGCAGCCTGCATGAGGTCCACTCTCCTCTGAGATAAGCCATCTATCAGTAGTTTTCGGAAATTATTAGTTTCTCCATCTGCGGCCGATTCATGTTAAAGCAAAGTGAGGAAATGAGGCAGAGGAAAAAACAAAACACAAAAACGGAACATAGACAGATATCAGCTTTATTTGTTGTGCACACATGCATGACAGCACTTTGTCGTTGGGCACATTGTAGGGCAGCGTTTTGAGAAAAGCTGACCTGCATATGCACAAGGAGAATCTTTTGTACACTTATTTACCATAATTTGCTGAGAGCCGTTTTCAAAGGCTTGGGGAAGAAACCCAGCCCTTTGAGATAAGCAGCCCTTTGTTTTTAATCAAAGCCCCGTTTTGAATGAGAAAATGTTCCAAATGACTAGAGTGAAATGAAAAGGAGGTTTAGGCAGCCACGGCGCTTTTAGGAATCAAATCAGAACTCAGAAGCACACTGTGCAGGAGAAAATTGTGAAGGCACAGTAAACTTTTATTGCTTTACAGAAAGTTATTTTTTCCTCTCACAAATACATGAATAAATAAAATAAAATGGATAAAAATGTTCAGTTTTTTATATTCTCAGCAAAAACTGATCTTGACTTGACTTCACCAAACATCAGAATAGTTCAGTGTAATATAGGTGATCTAAAATCAAAATGTTTCAGTCTTTTCAGTAGTGACCTTGAAACAGACTTGCTTTTCATAGAAGTGCTTTTAATACACAATATACTGTATGTTAGAAAAAGGTATTGATCGAGACTTGTGCAAGTGTTTTTGTTGTTGTTGTTGTTTTTTAGATGTACACGCGAAAGGTTTGCTCAGTTGTAGTTTAAACAATGAATGTACAAGCCTTTTCAAATGTCTCTCGTCCCCCACCTCTTTTTCATCCCCACAATCTGAGCTTTAAGCATTAATCATGAGCTCAAAATTAAAGTGTATGTCTAACTTCAATTCAAAGCTTCAGTAAATTATGCTTCAACGTTGTCTGCAATGGACTTGAAAAGCAACAAGGAAAAGGAACGCAAGTTAGCATCAGGCGCCTATAATGCCCTCTGAGGTTTAAGTTCTTCTCTGTTTTAGTGTTTTATTTCAAGTATTTCAAGTTGGGTGTTATCATTGATGATAAACTGACATGGAAACAACACATAAATTCTGTAAGAATAGCTAAATCGATAGCAGTACCTTCTTTTATTGCTATTATTTTTACTTCTATTTTCATTGTTTTATTGTTCCAGTTTATTCATCTCTTTATCCTGTTAAGCACCTTGGTCAATGCAAGGCATTGTAGGAAGGTGCTATACAAATAAAGTTTATTATTATTATTATTATTACTGTTCAAAGTCAGAGACCTATTGAATGATAAAGCTCTGTATTTGTTGTATAACACAATCATTGTTCCACACTTAATCTATTGTATTGATGTTTGGGGGAATGCATGTAAAACAATCACAAAACCTATTTTTGTATTACAGAAAAGAGCTGTAAGAATTATCACTAGAAAGCATTACCGTCATCCATCAAGTACATTATTTTATCAACTAAAGTTATTGAAGTTCCATGATTTGGTAGACTATAATATTTTATCAGTTATGTATAGAGCTCAAAATAATGCATTACCTTTAAATATCCAAATGCACTTTGTTAAAAGACAAAGTTGTTATAATCTTAAGGGGACAGAGTTGTTTGTAAAACCACAATTCAGAACCAGTTTGAAGGGACGTTCTACCTCAATCCAGGGAATTAGATTATGGAATGGCTTGGAGAATGTAGTTAAAAATGCCAAGTCAATGTTTACATTTAAAAAAATGATCAAAACAAATGTGTTAAAAAATATATATGAAATAGCGTAATGTGTATTGTATTAGTTAGAAAACTAGAAAAAGTTAGTCATTTTGTACTGTTGGTTGAAGATTATTATTGTTTAATTTGATTGTTGAAAAAAGTTGGTTGAAGATTATTTTTGTTTACATGGTTGATTATCGTTGTTTAATCTGATTGTTGGAAGTAAGGGGCAGATATAATAAGATTTATTCTTCTTTCTGCTACCTTTCATTTTTTTACATTTTGTACACTATCATTTATGAGATTGTCTTGTATTGTTACTTTTGTAAAAAAATGAACAAATTTAATAAACATAAACATAAACATAAACAAACAAGTAGTACCTTGTACCTTGCCTTTTCAGAACCTAATGAAGTGCTGTAGATGGATTACAATTTGAATCAGATATATGGATAAAGATGAAAATAAAAACACTAAAACTATTAAACTAAACAGCTAAAATGGGCAGGGCGGTGGTCTTTTAAGGGTTTGGGACTACAGTATTGGCAAACAATATAAGCAATGATATATTGATCATGCGCTGGACACAGCACAGAACAGCTTTAATGCTGGTTTATGTACTGATAAATATTTGGTTCTTAAAGGTACTCACTGCAAAGTATGGCATGAAACTTGAAAAAGGTCAACAGTTCATGTTGAATAAAATTCTGAAATGTAGGTCCTCTTTCACTAAACAGTGTTTGACTGAACCTGGGGAAACCTCATGAATCAAATGACTGGCCTGAATTACAAAGTCTACTGGCAGTGATCTGTGTTGGTGTATGACCAGTACATTTCACAACTGCCTTGTTTGCAGTGTGAGGTAGTTAACATTAAATCACAAATGTTACGTTTATGTACCGTATTTTAAGGACACTAACACATGACTGTGAAAAAAAAAAAAAAGTCTGTACTTATGGTCATACTTTTTTGTTGTTATTTTAGTCTGGACAAGAATATGTTGCAAGTAGTAAAATAAATACATACATAAATAAATAACATTTCATTTTAATATAGTATGCAAAACATTTATAAAACAACTACCTGTAACTAACTAACTAAATAGATAAATAACATTTCATTTTAATATCGTATGCAAAACATTTATAAAACATTTTGTATAGCATTAGTATTGTATAGTATACAGAACATTCTTGGACAAAAAATGTGTATGAATGCTAGACAGATGGACGGACAGACGGACGGACAGATAGATAGATAGATAGATGTTCTAAGAAACTAAGAAATATTCAATCTGTGATAATATGGTTCAAACTTGTGGCTGAAGCCGATTTGATTCCCCTGATTACTGTGTTTGTCTACACTCATGTGTAGATTACTTTGTCTATTTTCTTATGGCATCACATTTTTATTGTAATTTTATGTTGTGTTATGTGCTATATAGGTGATGTTTGTATTTTTCTCTGCTCGTTTGTTTTATGGGATGTTTCTTATTCTTACCTGCCTTAGGACAACGGATGAAAACTAGCTATTGTGCTAACTCCGGCATATATACATTACTGCTTACTGCTATCATGTTGATTAATATGCATTGTCCTAACTTAAATAAATAAATAAATGAAATGAAATGATACGTAGCTAACTAGAGGACCACTTTGAGCTGCGGCACAGAATTATAATTATCCTGTTGTCTCAGATGTGAACCTTCACTCTTGTTGACCAGACCTCAAAACAGAGGTTGTCCTTTTATTTGTTGTCATTCAAGCCAAGCCACCCCCAGGTAGTACACCATAAAACAGACAGTTTAAGCCTTTTGAACTGGCCGTTACTGTTCTCTGGCTCATGCATCAATGGTCTGCGGCTCATCTGAGCATGCTATCTTTTACTGTATGTCTGAAGGTCCTTTGGAAGTCACAACTAACTAAGCTCAGCAATAGACGGTCTGGGCTGATGGAGACGAGAGAGGGAGATCCCCCTGGAGGTTCTGCCAGTCCCCGATGCTCACACCTCATACAAATTCTCTTTCATGTGGACTATTAGCATCAGGTAATGCTGTAGCCTATTGCTTTGAAGTCAGCGTAGGTATCAAAGGATCACGGCGAGATAGGAAAAAGCGACATAGACTCCAAGTGTATTTAGATATGACTTGTACGTTGCATGTGAATGAGTAGACTGCAGAGTCAGGACTTCACTGATATTGTATAAATTCCATCAGCTTACTAGTTTCTTTCCTAACTTAAACTAAACTTATTATATAAAATGTATATCCATTTAGATAAATTAAGAAAGTCAGACTGGATCAAGTAAATTGCAATAAAATACTAAAATACATGATATTCATTTCTATAGTGTAAATGGGAAAATTGTTTGAACATAATAGAGGGGCTGTCACGAGAAAAGCTCATCTATCAGTTGTGCATATATTCATTGTTTAAAAATGCTCATGACCCAACACTTCAAATTTTATTTCTGACACTCCACTTGGTGCTATGACTTTCTGAGAGCACATCTTCAACCCAACGAAGTCCAAGCAGCAGCAACAGCAGTGTTGCAGGATTCATGAGTTTTTTTCGCTGAAATACTTCCATTTTGTGATGTCAATATTGTAGCAGTAAAGGTTATTTACATAAATAATTAAATCAATCAATAAATAAATAAAATAAAATAAAGTTATTTGCGGTTCGTTTTTTTGCTGAATCGCTCTATCGCGGTTTTTCAAAGTAAAATTGGACCTGACACACAATTGGCTATGATGGATGAGCCGCACGATTGGCATGGGTTTTTATTTAAAATAAATTATTTTAAATTATTTAGCAGCACCTGCTGCACCTCTATGCAGCCCACACTGTAGGGGAAGCTTCCTCTTGCAGCTGATAAGCTGAGCTCTGTTCAGAGTGGAAGTGGGTGTGACTGAGAGGCTTGTAGGTGGCAAAAAGCAGCCCAATCAGAGAACTGATATCAGGACATTCTGTGTTATTTCAGAGTGTTTAGACTTTAGAAACATTGTTTAGAATATTGCAAGAGTATGGGAAGGGTTCACTTGAAATATAAGATAATCAAAACAGTAACTTTTGTCAAATGTAAGCATTTGATGGAAATTATAAAACAGTATATTATTGTTACAACTCATTTGAGACTGTCACTGATTTACAGGTGGGATGACGACCCAAATCAGCGAGCCAATTCATCCGAGTCAGCAGACCGACTCATAGACAGGACTCTTCTGAGACTGCAGCTTTTCTGTTTTCTGATTTTTATTTAATTTTTATTTTATTCTGGCAAGTCCTCTAACTAGTGGACTTAACGACAATCTGGACGAGGGCTTGTAGGATTGAATCAATTGAGAATCAGAACTTGCGAGTACTGATCTATTGTGAAGGTGTGGATCAATAACTTGGGAAGTACCAGACTGATTTAACCCTGTATCAATGCCAGACAACAACAACAAAAAGTAAATTAATTAATTAATTATTTAAATAAAATAAAAATAAAACATTGTTGCCCTTTTGTTTTTTTGCAGCTTTTATGTACAGTGATTTTTGTTTTGATGATAGGGCTACACCATTTCCTTCAGAAGAGGATAAGGGTCACAGTGGAGGTAAAAAAAAAAGAAGAAAGAAATACTATATACTTTTTTTAATTCAACTTTTTTTTCTCAGACTTATGTAGGTAAAGTCAGAAATTAATTTAATTTACCCTTTATTTATACAGGTAGTCTCAATGAGCGATGATAACTCATTTTCAAGAGAGACCTGTTAAGGGAACAGATGGTGGGAGCAGATGGTGGGGGTTAGGGGCCTTGCTCAGGGGCCCAGAGTGAGGTGAATGACGGTGGAGGCAGCTGTGGGTGTTTCACCTTTTCCACCCACATTTTGATGTTGACGGTACCATAAGTTAAACCTGCAATCTTCCGGTCACAGGACCATCTTCTCTAACCTCTATGCCACCACTTCCCCATGTGGATCTCCCCCAGAACCCAAATCTGAGATCAAAGTAATAAGTTCTAAGAACAAGAGTCGGAACTGACTTTTTCCCCCCATAAATCAGTTTGTATTAATTTATTATTATTTTGTTTTGTAACTTTTTTTTTCTTTCACCAGCCAATATTTTCCACCTACAGTATACTGAAGTCAAGTTGTGGGAGCACCTCAGAGGTTTTGCCTCAGCAAAAGCCAAGGCTGCGGACAGTTTGGCACTTTGGTACTCCTTAGCTTCCTCCGGGGTCCCACCTGCTAACGAGGTCTGGTAGGACTCGTTCTTCAGCCTTACAACCTGCCTAACTCGGGGTGTCCACCATCGAGTTTGTGGATGGTCACCGCGAGAAGCACCACAAACCTTGTGGCCTCATCTCAATGCAGCTACCTCAACATTTGAGGTACAGAACATGGCCCACTTGGACTCAATGTCCCCCACCTCAGCTGGGATGCACTTAAAGCTCTCCCAGAGGTGTGAGTTGAAGATCTCTCTGATGGGTTCTTCTGTCAGGCGTTCCCAGCAAACCATCACTACACATTTGGATCTACCGGGTCTGTCCAGCATCTTCCTCTCCAATCTGAGACAATTCAATACCAGGTGGTGATCAGTTAATTGACAGCTCAGCTCCTCTCTTCACCCAAGTGTCCAAAACAAACTGCTGCAAATCAGACGACACAACTATGAAGTCAATCATCGATCTATGGACTTGGGATGTCCTGATGCCAAGTGCACTTATGGAGACCCTTATGTTCAAACATGGTATTTGTGATGGACAAAGTATGACTAGCACAGATGTCCAACAACAAAACACCACTCGGGTTCAGACCAGAGAGGTCATTCCTCCCAGTCACACCCTCCATGTCCCACTGTCATCATCCACGTGGGCATTGAAGTCTCCCTGCAGAATAAAGGAGTCCCCAGCTGGCACACCTTCCAGCACCCCTGCCAATGACTCCAATAAGGCCAGATACTCTGAACTGCATTCCGGTGCATAGGCACAAACAACAGTCAGAGCCCGTCCACCCACCCAAAGGCACAGGGAAGTTACCCTCTCATCTACTGGGTAAAACTCAAACACATAGGGACCAAGTCAGGGGTCTACAAGTAGACCCACACCAGCTCGGCACCTATCACATGGGCAAATCCAGAGTGGAATAAGGTCCAGCCCCTCTCAAGGAGATCAGTTACAGAGCCCATGCTGTGTGTCAAAAAGTGAGACCAACTATATCTAGTCGGTACCTCTCAACCTGTCAGCCGTTCCCAGCAAACAATCACTACACGTTAGGGTCTACCGGGTCTGTCTGGCATCTTCCTCTGGCATCTGAGCCAACTCACTACCAGGTGGTGATCAGTTAGTTGACAACTCAGCTCCTTTCTTCACCCAAGTGTCCAAAACAAACCACCGCAAATCAGATGACACAACTATGAAGTCAATCATCGATCTATGGACCTAGGACGTCCTGATGCCAAGTGCCCTTATGGACACCCGTATGTCTATCAATGATTTTATGTCATTATTCTGTTTTTTTACTTCATTTTGTATGTTACCTATTTTTTATATATATATTATTATTTTTGTATGTATTATCAACATTTTTTTCCTCTGTAAATCTGTAGATAGTTAATTTTGGACTAAATAGCATCATAACTTTGTCCTTTTTGTTGTACTGACTATCAGTTATTGAGCAAAGGTGCTACACAGTTCTTTGTACAGAGGAAAACTATTTAGAATGGGGAAATTACTCTACCACACACACACGCACACACACACATACACACAGATAAATAAATAATAAATTTGCATGTGCCAAAGTCAAAGTGCAGAGGCTTAAATCATTTTAAGGTTTCATAATATGTCAAAAAGGTAATTATTTAAATTTGCTATCAACAACAAAAGACTTTGTCCAGTTGATTGATTGATTTTTTAATTTTTTTTATCTGTATCAGTGAAATAAAACAATTACTCATTTAAAATCTCAGCATGCACTTCAGAAACAATAGGTAATTATAACGATTTTTCTTTCTGTAAACAACAGCAAAAAAAACAACAACTTTAAAATAGCATTTTATTTTATAACACATGATTCTAAAATTCAGTAATTTATCAAGTTTTAATTGCGTTGCTTCCAGCAAAACAATAAACGGTGCGTTTCATAATTTATGTATAGCACTAATTTACACATAAAAAAGTTACATATTTGTTAATTTACACTTCAAAAAATAAACGTTTGACTTTAAATAACAGTATGGAAAAAAAGCTGCAGCTTTGAACAGACATGCAAATAATCTTTTTTGATGATTGTGATTTTAACCACAGCTGCATTAAAACAATGACTCATTCGCCAAAAGCTTCAATTATTGGTATTAAACCTCAGTGGACCTAACCCTTTCACTGAGCGCTTCAACAAGTCAATCATTCATTTGAGGAAACAATGTGCGCTTACACTCACCATGCATAATTCAAGTGATCCACTTGTGGCACTCCATAGAAAAAAATGGTGTATTAAAAAGGGAACAATACCTGAGTATTAGAGGAAACTGCACATATTACACACTGACAGACTGTGTGATAAAACCAGCAAATGAAATGGATTTCATTCAAAGCCCTTTGCTCTATTTCTTTGTCTCTTTTGTCTTGAACACCCCACCTCCTAAAAAAATGTTTTAGTTAAAGTGATTTTAGGCGAGAAGCGAGTGTGGGTGGTGATATTTGGTTAAATGTGGGGGTAATCAGCTTAATGCAGAGTTAAAGGGCCGATGGGACACTGGCCAAATCTCTGGGCTATTAAAGTTGCACCATGTTCCACTGCAGTAACCTCATTCTCAGCTTTAATTATAGCAATAGTGTCTAGCTCTGGGCTATTCAACTAAACTGCTCAGGGGGCCGAAAGTTACGGAAAGCCAGCAGCTCAGGGGCCGCACATCCAGCAATTAAAGTCAATATGTAAATAAACCATTATAATGATCTGCCACCTTTTAAACCATGTTTATTTTGTTACATTGAATCATAAAGATCTGGAATTAACAGAAGACACACACACACACACACATATACATATATAT
>JBBPBX010011866.1:0-12697 GCA_038048925.1 Garcialebias charrua
ATATTCTCTTCTGCTTATCCGGGGTCGGGTTGCGAGGGTAGCAGCCTAAGTAGGGAGGCCCAGACTTCCCTCTCACACCACTTGGGCCAGTTCCTCCTGGGGAATCCCGAGGCTTCCCAGGCCAGCAGAGAAACATAGTCCCTCCAGCGTGTCCTGGGTCTTCCTCTGGGTCTCCTCCCGGTGGGACGTGCCCAGAAAACCTCACCAGGGAGGTTTCCAGGAGGTATCCTAACCAGATGCCCGTGCCACCTCAACTGGCTCCTCTCGATGTGGAGAAGCAACAGCTCTACTCTGAGTCTCTCCCGGATGACCTAGCTTCTCACCCTATCTCTAAGGGAGAGCCCAGACACCCTGCAGAGAAAACTCCTTTCAGCCGCTTGTATCCGTGATCTCGTTCTTTCGGTTACAACCCAAAGCTCATGACCATAGATGAGGGTGGGAAAGTAGATCGATCGGTAATTTGAGAGCTTTGCCTTTTGACTTAGCTCTCTCTTCACCACGACAGACCGGTATAGCGCCGGTTTCACTGCTGACACTGTACCTATCTGCTTATCGATCTCACGCTCCAGTTTTCACTCATTCGTGAACAAAATCCAAAGATACCTAAACTCCTCCACTTAGGGCAGGACCCCCTCCCCAACACCGGAGAGGGCACTCTACCCTTTTCAGGTTCAAGACCATGGTCTCAGATTTGGAAGAACTGATCATCATCTCGGCCGCGTCACACTCGGCTGTAAACCGCTCCAGCGAAAGCTGTAGATCACGACCTGATGAATCCAATAGGACCATATCATCTGCAAAATACAGAGAAGCAATCCTAAGGCCACCAAAACAGATCCCCTCAACACCTTGGCTGCACCTAGAAATTTTGTTCACAAAAGTTATGAATAGAATCTGGGACAAATGGCAACCTTGGCGGAGTCCAACTCTCACAGGAAATGAACCTGACTTACTGCCAGCAATGTGGACCAAGCTCTGACACCGGTCGTACAAGGACCTAACAGCCCGTATCAAAGGACCTGGTACCCCATACTCCCGGAGTACCCCTCACAGGGCACCCCAGGGACGCGGTCGAATGCCTTCTCTAAGTCCACAAAGCACATGAAAACTGGTTGGACAAACTCCCACGCACCCTCTAGGACACTGCTGAAAGTGTAGGGTTGGTCTAATGTTCTACGACAAGGACAAATAACACATTGCTTCTCCTGAATCTGATGTATTCAATGGACCCTCCTCTCCAGAACCCCTGAATAGACCTTACCAGGGAGGCTTAAGAGTGTGATCCCTTTGTAGTTGGAACACACTCTACGATCCCCCTTTTTGAATAGGGGAACCACCACCCCAGTCTGCAAATCCAGGGAAACTGCCCCCGATGTCCATGCAATATTGCAGAGTTGCGTAAGCCAGCACAACCCCACAACATCCAGAGCTTTAAGGAATTCTGGGCAAATCTCATCCACGCCTGGGTCCCTACCACCGAGGAGCTTTTATGCCACCTTGGTGACCTCAGCACCAGAGATTGGAGAGACCATCCCAAAGTCCCCAGGCTCCGCTTCCTCAATGGAAGAGGTGCCGGTGGGATTGTGGAGGTCTTCGAAGTATTCTGCCCACGACTCACGACATCCCGAGTTGAGGTCAGTGTTATGTACCTGAGAGTGTTCAGAGTTTTTAAAAACATCATTGTTGTGTTTAGGTTAGCTGCAGTCTGCTAAAGAAAGCACCAGCAGCCTGTAGCTGCATTTTTTTTTACTCAGCTTGTCCTAATCAGGCTTGATTGGGCAGAGCTTCTGCCAAACTGCAGATCCTGCCTTTATATTAGTTAGACAGTGCTTTGAACAGTGTGGAGCCTTGCATAGAGCAAATGTGAGGTTGAGATTGCTAACTAAGGTTGGTGGATGCAAGCAAGGGTGCTTGTTGGAACTACTTGGGATCTTGTTGCAGGTAAAAACCAAGTTTTGATCAAAGCAGTTGTATGTTGCATGTGTATGTGTTCCAGATTGTTCTCCACCCACTCTGACCACTTTGTTTTGAGCTAAGGCTTTAAATGACTGTGCTACTCAAACAGTACATGTGGAGCAAAAGGGTTGCTCATGTGTAGCTCTAGTGTTTACTAGAGTTGTATGTAGTGAAGGCTAGTGTAAGCTAGTGGAGGCTAGTTGTAACAAGTAAGGCTTGATGTAAGAGTGGTGGCTTATTGAAGCCTGTTAGAAAGTGTGAGAAATCAGCTGAGTTCGGTGGAACTGCTGAAAAGACACTTTCAGGTAACAGTTGGTTGAGCATAGCCACTGGGCTATGTTGAATAACTCTGGGAGATCTCCACCTCTCCCTGGTTGTTGTTGACCTGCTCCTGTTAGAGTTAAGGTAAGCTGGTGTATGCTCTTAAAGCCTAAAAACGGGTTACTTAAGTAGTTGAGCTGTTTAAACTCTTAAAACAACTCCAGTTATTAATAAGAGACCTGCTTGGGTAGAAGCACCTTAAGAGCCAGTTGAATCTTTGGCTTGAACTTAGGAAGTGTAGGCTTGTGCCACCGAGGCTTGTTTAAGTTTGGAGAAACTGAGGGTAGTGTCTGCACAGTTGTCCAAGAGGGGGATAGCTGAGGTTAACAGTGAGGGACTGTTACCTTTTTTCTCTTTTTCATTTTATTTTGTACTTTTGACTGTGTGGGTGTAGATAGTCCAGTTCTCGTGTTTTGTTTGTGTAGGGGACTTTTGGTAAGGTAGATCATGGCCTGGGGAGACACGACGGTCCTGTACAGGATTGGGTCTGCCTGGAAGGTGTTTTCTTGATTTTGGCCACACTCACCGGTCCACCTTTCTGTTGAACTTTCTTTTATTTATTTTCCTTTGGACGCTGATCCAGGAGAGGACGCTCCAGTCTGGTGGGAGAAGCCTGGGAGGACCCTGTCCGCCTCTAGGCTCTTAGTTTTAGTTCAATAAAATTTGTTATAATTCTTTTTCTGTGTCAGTATCCACTTTGTATGTTTTGGTCCTAACGGGTCGTAACATATAAAATGGCCGCTCGTCTGGGATATGAATGAACAAGCCTGGTTAGTTTAGGATTTGTCTGGGATGTGAATGAACAAGCTGTTGAGGTTAGTTTCGTTTTCATTCAGTAGTTGTGCTGGATTTTAACAAATGAGCTTGTTTAGCTTGTTTTGGTTAGGATCACTAAAGATTTGCCTTGTTGTGATCTGTGTGTTTTGAGTGCAACTGGGAGTGCTGTGCTATGGGCTCTTTGGGAGTTTGATTAGGCAACTTGTGTACTTGTCTGCTCTGAACAGACATTGTTTGAGCATGGGTGCTTAAATATTTAATGGGGGCTCGTTGCTGAGTTGATTAGTTAAAACACAGTGTTTGTGACAGGCAGTTTCACAAATAGCCTTAAGCTGTGTTTCTATGTGTTCTATGCGATGCACAGCTGACGCACCTGAAGGTGTTTGCTTGGTTGGACAGTTCTACTGTTCACATTTATTTGGGGGCTTTTCAAAAGTGTTAACTTACATTTTTTTGTCACTTCATCTTTGTGAAGGACTTGACTTCAGCAGGTGGAAGCTGGATGAAGCCTCTCTTTGGTGCTGATTACACTGAGTACTATCAGCTATGTATGTGTGTGTGTGCTTCTGTTGCTTGTGACACATTCAAGGGCAGTAGGGCATTTGTATTTTGGTTCACTGTCATCTGTGTGCTAAACTTTTGGTGGTGAGCTGTTTTGGGTAAGCTGTTTAAAAAAACTGTTTACTGTTTTTGCTCAAAACATGGCATTCAACTTAAAGAAGTTTCTTGAACAGCCCACAGTGCAGGTCTTTGTAGACTGTACGAAAGAACAGAAGCTAAGTGTAGCAAACCATTTTAACATTGACATTAGGAAATTTGCTTATGATGGATGGTTAGAGTGGGCACTATTTTATGAATTAAAACAGCTTGGGATATTTCCTGAGATGAATGAGCAACTGTGTTTGAGAGAAAAGGAGGAGGAAAGAGAACGTTTGATTGCCATGGAGAGAAAGAAGCTTCAAGATGAGCGATCTGCTCTTGAGCAGGAGCGAGCTACGTTTAAAGAAAAACAAAGAGAATGGCAGCTTGAAACTGCCAAAAGGGATCTACAACTTAAACATCAGACTTTCTTACAAGAGCAGGAACAAGAACGTCAAGCTGCTTTGGAGGAGGAAGAGAAGCGTCTTCGGGAACAAGAATAAGAAGAAGAAAATGAACGACAGAGACTTCAAGCTGTTCAGGAAGAGAAGAGACGTCATCAGGAGCAAGAAAGACAGGAGTTGCTGAGAGAGTTGGAGCAAGAAAGATTGTAGTCAAAAAGAG
The DNA here is from genome assembly GCA_038048925.1 of Garcialebias charrua. Taxonomy (NCBI): domain Eukaryota; kingdom Metazoa; phylum Chordata; class Actinopteri; order Cyprinodontiformes; family Rivulidae; genus Garcialebias; species Garcialebias charrua. The sequence goes on from JBBPBX010011866.1 coordinate 4,318, forward strand.
AAATCAAGCTCCATGCTGAACTGAAAAAGCAACTGGAAAAGCAACGTTTGTGTGCCACTGTGTGTCATCTAAAGGCGACACCAGAGCCTTGCATTCAAGAAGGTGAGCCTCTCACACTTCTACAGGAGATGGCGCCACAAGAACATCGTCTTCAGGAGGAGAAGATTGAGGATGACGTCGAATTGGGTGACAGTTTCTTATTTCATGAAACTGAACATGAAACTGAACCTGAACAAATCCCAGTTCAGTCAGATGGGGATTTTAAAAACTTTGATGAGCTGAATAAAATTGACATTAACCTGTGTAAATGTTTTTTATTCAGTTCTGAAGCAGAGGAAGCCCCATTGAACTTAACTGAGGACCCAAACGAAACAATTCCATCTGTTTCATTGTGTTCTCTTTTAGCTCCTGCAGAGAAGTATGAAGGAGTTGTGAAAGATGATGTTGACTTGAGTGACAGTTTTTTATTGTTGTTTAAAACTGAACAACTCTAATTTAAGTCAGGATGTGAAGAACATGAGGACCTGAAGAACTCAGAGGTGAAGCCCACATGACATGTTCTCCTGTTTCTTTGTGTCCTGTTCCAGCTTCAACAGGAAACAATGAGCGAGTGTTTAAGGACAATGTGCAACTGAGGACAAAAAGTGCAGCGAAAAATGCATTTTTGCTGTCTGTGAAATGTAAGGTGCTGCAACCTTACATTGAGCACATTGTACATGATTCTGTGTCTAACTGTCTCTGTGCTTACAGTATGGCTGAGAGCAAAGCTGTTGAAACTGACACAGGGATGCTGTCCAGAGCAGAAAATGAGGACAGATCCCCCCTGACTGTCAAGACACATGTGTCAAGTCCTCTTGTTTCTTTGTGTTCCCTTCCAGCCATTGCAGACTGCAGACTGTTGTTGGATGATGTGGGGCCATGGCCTCAAAAGGAAACTGGAAATGAGTCAGGAAATGACTTTATTATGTCTATGTGGTGTACAACAGTGAACTCTTATGTTGACTATAATTCATTGTCTAACACTATTTCCTGTATTTTCAGAATAACTGAATTCACATTTGCTATAGTTGACCAGAAGGTGTCGCTACAATTGAATGGAGAGAGTTGTCCAACACTGTCCAATGCTGAGATGGAGAACAGTTTCCCTCCATCTGTAAATAAATTAACACTCTCTTCGTCCCTGACTGACCTCATCAGACATGATGTTAGGGTTTGTCAAGCAAAACAAATGCTTTTCAGATTAATGTCAGATCAGAGATGCCTTTTTGGTTTTAAAACTTTTTAAAGTGAGACTGTAGAATAAATGTTAGCGGTTTGATAGACTTGTTTTTAATGATGTTTTTAGTTCATTTAGTTGATGTGACCGCTACATTTTTAACCCTCTGTTTTTTTTGTATGGGTGGATGTGTGATGTTTTCCCCTAACATACACATCACCCCCATACAAAATAACTTTTGGTGGGGGTGTTATGTACCTGAGGGTGTTCAGAGTTTAAAAAAAACATCATTGTTGTGTTTACGTTAGCTGCAGTCTGCTAAAGAAAGCACTAGCAGCCTGTAGCTGAATTTTTTTTACTCAGCTTGTCCTAATCAGGCTTGATTGGGCAGAGCTGCTGCCAAATTGCAGATCCTGCCTTTATATTAGTCAGGCAGTGCTTTGAACAGTGTGGAGCCTTGCACAGAGCAAATGTGAGGTTGAGATAACCAACTAAGGTTGGTGGACACAAGCAAGGGTTCTTGTTGGAACTACTTGGGATCCTGTTGCAGGTAAAACCACGTTTTGATCAAAGCAGTTGTATGCTGCATGTGTATGTGTTCCAGAGTGTTCTCCACTCACTCTGACCACTTTGTTTTGAGCTTAGGCTTTAAATGACTGTGATGCTTAAACAGTACATGTGAAGCAAAATGGTTGCTCATGTGTAGCTCTAGTGTTTATTAGAGTTGTGTGTAGTGAAGGCTAGTGTAAGCTAGTGGAGGCTTGTTGTAACAAGTAAGGCTTGGTGAACGAGTGGTCCTGTTAGAAAGTGTGAGAAGTCAGCTGAGTTCACTGGAACTGCTGAAAAGACACTTTCAGGTAACTGTTGGTTGAGCACAGCCACTAGGCTGTGTTGAATAACTCTGAGAGATCTCCACCTCTCCCTGGTTGTTGTTGACCTGCTCCTGTTAGAGTTAGGGTAAGCTGGTGTATGGCGGGTGGGTCGCCGGGCTATGGGCTGGCTGGCGCTCTGGTGCCCGGCTCTGGCCGGGGGCCCTCGGCTCGCTGGTGGGTTGGGGTTCATATGCTGGGGGGTGGGTGTCTGGGGGCGTGACTGGTGGCCAATGGGAGGGGGCGGGCAAACCCAGCCTGGGTGTCTAATGTGTTATGTGTTCTGAAAGTGGTTAATATGAAGGGTGGGTGTAGTATTTCTTCTGGGGTGGGGATTAGGTGGATGTCCTTGATGATAGCCTTGGACTATGCTTGGCCGGTGTGCGGGCCCTGGTTGGGGCCTGTTCTTGGTGCTTCCTGGCTCTGTCGGCGGTTGGGCGGGCGCTCTTGGCCGTGTCGTCCATGTTGGACTTTGTGTCTTCTTGGGCGGCGGGCTAACTGCGGTTCGCAGGGGTCGTGGCGGCCCTGGTGGGTGTGGGCTGTTGGTTCTGCTGTTGGCGGCCCTCGGGGCCGTGTCCCTCTCTGGTCTTGGCTCAATGGCCTGGCGGTCGGAGAGGTGTTTCTTTTACCTCGCTCCTTGGGTGGACCTTGGCGAACTGGGGGGGGTACGCAGGGTCAGCGGGGGAGCTGACTCGCTGTGGGAGCACTGTTCCTGCAGATATTTTCTCCCCATCCCTCACCGCACACCTCCGCCCTCTTCATCTTAAATTAATACATGTAGGGAATTTGAGTCTCGGGTGTGCTGCAATGGTTTTACATCTCTGTTGTTCAGAGCACCTGGGACTCAATTTTATATACACTTTAGACATTCATTCATAAAACATATTCATAAAAGTCACATATAGGGAATGGAGTGAGCACATGGCGATGGGTGGCGGGATGACATCAATCTCGCCCCCATGCCTGTGCTCACTCAACATTATGCATTTAGACATTAAGGGCCTGGGTTAGAGTTGGAGTGGAGGGGAAACTGGTACAATGCTAGCCTTTGCTCCTTCTCTTTCCCTTTTAAGTACACTATACAACAACACTCACCAACAGTACATTTGGGGACGGGGGTGTGTGTGTCGGGGTCTTGATTTGTTAATTTCAATTTTATTTATTTATGTATTCATTTGTATATATATGTATATATATATGTATATATATATATATATGTGTGTGTATGTGTATGTATATGTGTATATGTAATTTATTTATTTTTCTCTTACCCCCCTGGTTGCCTGGCGGACATTCTGGGGGTGGGCCGTCAGGGGTTGTGCTGGGGTGTGGGGGGGGTTCGGGGCCTGTGGGTTCGCCGTGGGCGGGGCTGGCGGTGCGCTGCCCCTGGGGCTGCTTGGGCTCGGGTGTCCTGTCCTGTCGGCAGGGCGAGGGGTGAGCCGGATCTGGGATGTCTACTGCTCTCCACCCCAGAATGAATGGGCCTACCTCCTGGGTTTGGATGTGGGCTGCCCCATGTAGGGAGCAGGTACATGTCTTGGACCTAGGGGGTATAGAGTGTGCATCGGGATTATGAATGGAACGTGTTGTTATTGTTTGTCTTTCTGTGAGTGAGGGTGAGGATGAGGGTGGGTCTGAATGAGTGTGTCTGTGTATGAATGTTTAAGTGTCAGGCTGGGACTTGGACTGCCCCCTCTCTGATACATCTGAGGCTACTTAGTGTCGCGCTCCTGGCGCGTGGCCTCCTGGTGGGTGTTCCTCTGCCTGCGGGCGTGCTTGGGGCCCTCAATATCTGGGGCTGGGCGCTTGGGTGTTTGTCGGCTCGGCCTGGTGGCTGCCTGGTGGGGCTCGTGTCCTCTGGTCCTGTCGGGTCTGGGCCTGAGGGATGGGCGTCCCCGGTGCCCAGGCCTCGGTGACCGGCCCTGGGGCTACGTCGGTGCAGGGGGCTCCGTAAGGGGCCTGTGTATTTGTCGCAGTTGACCCCGGGGGGTCATTGTGTGTGGTCGCTGGTGGGGTTCGCCCGGTTCTTCCCCTTGGTCGGATCTGGGGAGTGGACGAGTGGCTCGTCCTGTTCGGGTGGTCCTTGGGACTCTGGGCTCGGGGTCCTTCCTGGGGTCTTGGGCTCTGATCGCCCCTTCGTCTGTCTCGGGCTTTGGGGGGACGGATCTCTGATGCTTCACAGTCGCTACTAAATGTTCTATTGGAGGAACCTTATTCACTTATGCATGCTCACAACCACACACAAATGGATGCAGGGATGTATATGTAGATATATGCAGATATGTAGATGGGTATATGAATGAATATAAATGTATATGTATGTATACTGTATATATATTTGTAGGTATGGGTATGTGTTTTTATAGAAATCTTCTGCAGGGTCATGAATATTATCAGTCTTTATGCATGTATGTTTCGTTGCTGTGTTCTGTCATGTGCTTTGCAGGATTGTGGACGGAGGTTCGGTGTGTTTGCCTTGTGTTCTTTTTGTGGATAATTGTTGTTTTGTTGTCTTACTCTCTCTTTTCTTTCTTTCTCTCTTAAAAAAAAGAAAAAAAGAGTTAGGGTAAGCTGGTGTGTGCTCTTAAAGCCTAAACATGGGTTGCTTAAGTAGTTGAGCAGTTTAAGCTCTTAAAACAACTCTAGTTTTTAATTAGAGACCTGCTTGGGTAGAAGCACCTTAAGAGCCAGTTGAATCTTTGGGTTAAACTTAGGAAGTGTGGGCCTGTGCCACCGAGGCTTGTTTAAGTTTGGAGACACTGAGGGTAGTGTCTACACAGTTGTCCAAGAGGGGGAGAGCTGGGGTTAACAGTAAGAGACTGTTACATTTTTTCTCTTTTTCATTTTATTTTGTACTTTTGACTGTGTGGGTGTAGGAAGTCCAGTTCTCATGTTTTGCTTGTGTAGGGGACTTTTGGTAAGGTAGATCGTGGCCTGGGGAGACACGACGGTCTTGTACAAGATTGGGTCTGCCTGGGTGGTGTTTTTTTGGTTTTGGCCACACTCACCGGTCAACCTTTCTGTTGAACTTTCTTTTATTTGTTTTCCTTTGGATGCTGATCCAGGAGAGGACGCTCCAGTTCCGTGGTAGAAGCCTGGGAGGACCCTGACCGCCTGGAGGCTCTTAGAGTCAGAGTCAGAGAGTCTTTATTGTCATTTGCACCGCATGTGGTACATGTGATGAAAACGAGATTATGTACACGGGGTCCCAGTTACATCCAACAACAAATGCAAGAGAAAAACAGTAATAACATCTAGAACTAACTAAGAAAAACATCAACTAGTAATACACTAAGCTTAATATAGTGGGAATAAACAGCAGCACGAACATGAGTTTGTATGAGCAGATGATCACAGATGAACACAGATGAACACAGCGACAAGAAAACAGATCAGCATCAGTATGATGTGATATTTTGCAGTGTTTATATTTTTTATTTTTTTTTTATTTATTTATTCATGAGTCTAACAGCCTCAGGGTAGAAGCTGTTCCTCAGTCTAGTGGTTCTACACTTGATGCTCCTCAACCTCCGTCCTGAGGGGAGTGGGGCAAAGAGTGAGTGTGCTGGATGAGTGAGGTCTTTCATGATGCAGGTCGCTCTTTTTCTGCATCTGGAGGTGTAAATGTCTGTGATTGTGGGGAGACTGACTCCAACAGACTTCTGTGCAGCCTTCACCACTCTCTGCAGAGCTTTCCTCTCTTCAACTGTGCAGCCTCCATGCCACACGTTGATGCTGGAGCACAGGACACTCTCCACTGCACACCTGTAGAACGAGGTGAGAACTGGGCTGCTCAGACCAGCACGTCTCAGCCGTCTGAGGAAGTAGAGTCTCTGATGACCTTTCTTGATCAGGCTGGTGGTGTTGTTGCTCCAGCTGAGGTTATCATTCATGTGTACACCCAAGTATTTGTAGCTGGAGACCACTTCCACTGCAGACCCACCTATTTTCAGTGGGGCGTGGGTGTGTTTGTTCCTTCTGAAGTCCACAATCATCTCCTTTGTCTTCTTCACATTCATGTGAAGATTATTCTCTTTGCACCAGCTCTCCAGGTGTTCCACCTCCTGTCTGTAGCTGGACTCATCATTGTTTGTGATGCATCCCACCACCGCTGTATCATCTGCAAACTTAACAATATGACAGCCTGGAAGTGTGGCTGTACAATCATATGTGAGCAGAGTGAACAGAAGGGGGCTCAGCACACATCCCTGAGGAGAGCCAGTGCTGAGGGTTATGGTGGAGGAGGAGAAGTTGTGGATCTTCACGGACTGTGGTCTGTCTGTTAAGAAGTCTAGTACCCAGTTACAAATAGAGGGGCTTAGTCCAAGTGTAGATAGTTTGTCTATCAGAGTTTGGGGGATCATGGTGTTGAAGGCAGATGTGAAGTCCACAAAGAGCAGACGCACGTATGAGTCCTTCTGATCCAGGTGGGTGAGAGCAGTGTGGACCACGGAAGAAATGGCGTCCTCTGTTGATCGGTTCTCACGGTATGCGTATTGATGAGGGTCCTCATTGATGTTGACGGTTGCCTTGATGTGGGACATGACCAGTTTCTCAAAACATTTAGCGACTATCGGGGTGAGGGCCACCGGTCTATAGTCATTCAGACCAGTCACTGTGGAGCTCTTTGGGACTGGGATGATGGTCGCGGTCTTCAGGCAGGTGGGAACTGACTCCAGTGCAAGTGAGGTGGTGAAGATGTCAGCCAGCACCTCACAGAGCTGGTCCGCACATTCCTTCAGAACTTTCCCTGGGATGTTGTCTGGTCCGGTTGCTTTATGAGGATTAATCTTTCTGAGACTGCCTCTCACTTCTGCTGCGGACACCCTGAGATGCTCTTCATCTGGTTTCATTTAGTTTTAGTTCAATAAAATTTGTTATAATTCTTTTTCTGTGTCAGTGTCCACTTTGTATGTTTTGGTCCTAACGGGTCGTAACAGTCAGCAGCACGCCAACCCCACTATAAATAGTGTTGTGGCGTACCGCTTACCCCCCCCCCCTCCACTCCACCCTGAGATGGTGGATGGTGGACCAGAATCGCCTCAAAGCCGTATGGAAGTTATTCTCCATGGCCTCTCCGAACTCCTCCCATGCCCGAGTTTTTACCTTAGCAACCACCCGAGTTGCATGCCTTTTGGACTGCCGGTACCCATCAGCTGCTTCTGGGGTCCCATAGGCCAAAATGGCCCAATAGGACTCCTTCTTTAGCCTGACAGCATCTCTGACTGTTGGTGTCCACCACCGGGTTTGAGGGTTTCTGCTGCAACAGATACCAACAACCTTCCAGCCAGAGCTCCGATAAGCCACCTCGACAATAGAGGCGCAGAACATGGCCCACTCGGACTGAATGTCCTCCGCCTCCCTCGGATTGTGTTTGAAGCTCTCCCGGAGGTGGGAGTTAAAGCTTTGTACTATGGGAGACTCTGCCAGATGTTCCCAGCAGACCCTCACAATACGTTTAGGTCTGCCAGGTCTGACCGGCATCCTCCCCCACTATCGGAGCCAACTCACCAGCAGGTAGTGGTCAGTGGACAGCTCTGCCCCTCTTTTCACCTGAGTGTCCAAGACATTCGGCTGTAGATCAGATGAGACAACAACAAAGTCAATCATCAAACTGTGACCTAGGGTATCCTGGTGCCAAGAGGATATATAGACACCCTTATGCTTGAACATGGTGTTCGTTATGGACAATCCATGATTAGCACAGAAGTCCAATAACAGAACACCACTCGGGTTCAGATCAGGGAGGCCATTCCTCCCAACCACACCCCTCCAGGTCTCACTGTCATTACCCACGTGAGCGTTGAAGTCCCCTAGTAGAACAAGGGAGTCCCCAGGAGGCACACTCTCCAATGCCCCCGCCAAGGACTCCAAAAAGGGCTAGTAATCTGAGCTACCGTTTGGCGCATAAGCACAAACAACAGTCAGGACCCGTCCCCCCACACGTAGGCGGAGGGATGCTACCCTCTCGTTCACCGGGTGAACCCAAACGTACAGGCACCAAGATGGGGAGCAACAAGTATGCCCAATCCTGCTCGGCCTCCCTCACCAGGGAAAACTTCAGAGTGGAAGAGTGTCCAACCTCTCTCAAGGAAACTTGTTCCAGAGCCAGAGCCATGCGTTGAGGTGAGTCCGACTATTTCTAGACAGAATCTCTCAACCTCTCACACCAGCTCAGGCTCCTTCCCCACCAGAGAGGTGACATTCCATGCCCCAATAACCAGCCTCTGTAGACAAAGGTCAGACCGTCAGGGTCCACGCCCTCGGCCACCCACATTATATATATATATATATA
>JBBPBX010011866.1:23050-37704 GCA_038048925.1 Garcialebias charrua
TATATATGCATACACTCTGTTTTATTTATTAGTTAATTGTTAGGCTTCTTGATCTGTCAGAATTTCATAACATAAACATGCAAATATGAGCTGGTACGACCATAAAAATTCTTGAATCATTATATCTTTATTAATTGGTGGCAAACTTGTATAACACTAATTGTTTTGATGTATGTGTGTAAGAGTACAACTGGCTGCAGCTCCAAGATGGCTGCTAATTACCACCAGCTGCTGGTCATCTGTCTGATGAGATCCATCTCTACTTAAAGTGCGACTAAACCCAAAATTAACTTGTTTTAGCTGATAAACCCCCTAGAATGTGTTTAAAATGTTATCTAGCACTATGGCTGTGTTTATTCTCACATAATTGTGCATATCTGTGTAACCCCAAAATTACACCACACGCGTTGCGGTTCCGCCCCGCTCCGGTCTGACCTCCGCAGTAAATACGCACCCTTTATAATCAATGACAGAATTTACACTGGCTCCGCACGGCGGCGGTGAGCTGCGGCGAGCGGACGGCAGTCCGTCAAAATTAGAAATTTTTCTATTTCTGCCTGATGCCGGAGCTGTGCCGGAGTCAACTTTTGAAGATTACGTCGCACCAACAGGAAAAGGAACGAGCACAACATCCGTATTTACAAAATAAAATCACCACGGGCGGACTAATCCTAGCTCTATACGGATTTATTTGTACAAAAATGCTGTCAAACTATCATTTATGACTATTCTATGACTAAACTATTATATTTATGACTATGACTACGCCTACAAACGCAATACAAGAAATAAATAAATAAAAAAGTATTTTATTCTGAAATGTAAACATCACTTCCTGTTGCTCAAACCATGTAGCTCATTTACGAGAGAAGATCAAGGCAGCAGTCTCTCTACAGTTGTTCTCCTTCTTCCACCGAATGAATTGTTTTGTTCTGACTTACTTATTTATCACTTGATTTATCGCGCGATCTCGCACGTGTCTCGGAGCGGCGCATCCAGGCGGACCTGAGCGGAGCGGAGGCAGTGGGCTTTGGACTCGCTCAGCTGCGACCTGCGGACTGGAGCGGGGCGGAGCCGCGTGTGGTGTAATTTTGGGGTAAATTGGCAATATTTGGCAATATTTGGTCTAAATATGTGTTTACGGTAGTTCTATGGGTTGAACTGGTGGATTACACCTTAATTTTCTTATTTGTGCAAACGCTCATGTGTGACATGTCTGCTCATGTGTGATGTCACACAGGTGGTTCAAGCAGAGCCAATCCCCTGCAGAGATGAGAAGTGCATACCTTATATGGAAATGCTGCATTTCACTCCTGACAAGCGGTTTTATTTTTCTTTTCATTTTCATTGTTTTAGGCCTTTGGTTTTGGATGGAATGGGTGGAATAGATAAATACATCTACATGTTTATTCTTTGTTGTTGCTTGGTGTATGTTGTTGGCTAGAGGTTTAATTTGCTTTAGGTTGTTGCAGGTGGAGGCGTGAACAAAAGCACAACTCTACCTCCACCCCTCCTTGTCTCTCGACACGCCCATTTTCAGGGAGATTTTGGAAGGAGGAGCTACCGTCTCAACCTGGGTTTAGTTTCACTTTAAGGCTGCAGACAAGTTCTACTCTTGGCTGGAATAATAATTCTGTTCACGGTATTTATGCTCTGGTCAGTAAATATTACTATATGAGAAACTTAGCTTGTTTTGTGTCTGCAGTCGTCCTTTCTCCTCGGGTCCTATCCTGGTTCTGCTTTGGTCCTGTTCCTTGTTCCTTAACCTCCAGCCACTTGCCTGCCTTACCTGACCTGCTTGGTAGTGATGGTGAGATGAAGCTTCATGAAGCACTGAGGCTTTCCAATAAATAGCTCGACTCATGATCCGATGCGCCATGGTGCTTCATTTGTTCTACTGCGCCATCAAGTGGACTATAAATGTAAAACTGGTAGATGGAGTCTAATAATATAACTGGTTTGCGAAGCTGTAAGTTGAATAAAAGAAAACTAAATCATGTTTGTGATTACTTCAAATAACGTCTAAATTTGATCTGCAAATGATCTTAATCTGTCTTTATGATGATGGTGATGATGGATTTTTCTGTCTGCCTCTTATATTTCGAATCATCTCGCATACAAAATAACCAGTTCCTGAATCGATCACGTGGCACGGCCCGTTAGCGAGGCTTCGACCGTCACTGCATGCGTCACCAATACATGTCTCAATACACGCTCCATATAAATCCTCCTGAATTACTCGACACACGCTTCGAAGCCTCGACACAGAAGGACACATCACTACTGCCTGGTACAACATCTCTGGAGCCATTCCTGGATTCACATCTGCACCTTTCAGCAACATCTAAACTTGTAGAGAAAAACAAATCAATATCAACGACCAGTCCCTCTTCCAGACCCACCTGACCTTGTTCTTCCTCCTCAGGGGCTCCAAACGATCAACTACATATGTACAGTATTTAATTATCACTGTAAATAATAAACACTGTTCACTTTTCTAAACTCGAGTCTTGTCTCGTTTTGGGTCTCATAGTATCTGGATTCCCTGAATCATCACAATGTGTTGTATTATGAATCTTTTGCATTTGTTCATCATTATTTACTGCATTTGTTCATTATTATTTACTAACCTTTATTTAACCATTAGGTTACCAATATTCTTGTTGACAACCTTGGCAATAAACCTGATTGTACTGGTCAGTAGAATGAAAAAAAGTAGACTGAACAAATGTTGTTTAGTTTTTATATCTGAATATTTGCCTAGAAAATGGTGTCACATTGCCTCAGTTGGTAGAGTTGTCACCTCACAGTGAGAGAGTTGCTGGATCGAATCCCGGCCGAAGACCTTTCTGGGTGGAGTTGGCATGTTCTTTCTGTGCTGCATGGCTTTCATCCAGGTACGCCCATTTCATCCCACAGCTCCCAAATATGCATGTTAGGCTGACTGGTAACTCAAAATTGTCCCTAGGTGAGAATGAGAGTGAATGGTTGTTTGTCTCGCTTGTCTCTATGTGTCCCTGTGATGGACTGGAGACATGTCCACGGCATCCCCTGCCTCTCACATAGCGACTGCTGGATATGGACAACATATAACCTGGAAAAGAAGATGCAGGTGAATATAATGGATGGATAGATTTGCCAGGAAAATGAAAGTTCTATGTATTGTCATCATTGTATGGTCCCGAAAAATGAAATTTCTTATCTGTGTTTGACGCAACACATGTGAGATACACCCAAGTGGATCAGTTAGAGAATAGATGTCTAGCTCATGGACACCATGTCATAGAGACATAACGAGGAGTCATACCTCTGACTTTCTGGTCCCAAGTTGGCTGTCCTACTAAAGTGCCGCATCCCCCCTAGCCTTTGTTGGTCAGCAACAACATCACTGTTAACCATATACTTGGAAATTGGATTTTTTATTTAATGAATCAGTATCATATAATGCTGGCATGGGAGTTATGGCACAGAGAAGAAGGTTAAGAAGATCGCCAGTTCAAGCCCCGGTACCGACAACATAAAAAATGTGGGTGGGATAAGTGAAGCAGTCACACCTGTCTCCACCCTTATCTGCCCCACTCTGGGTCCTTGAGCAAGGCCCTTAACCTACACCTTCTGCTCCCCCGGGAACCCTATATATCAGCTCTCTGCTCCACACAGAGGGCAGTGGTAGCTCGGTGGTCTGTGGTTGTGTCAGGAAGGGCATCCGGCATTAAAAAACAACGTTTACAAAAACAATTGCCAAGTCTTCGTGCAACTAGTTCGCTGTGGTGACCCCTGATGAAGGGACAAGCCGAAAGAAAAAAGAAGAAGTATCATAATTCTGGCATGTTAGAAACACAAATAGTTACAGTCAGCACAAAGTCAAAGTACCCTGATGTACTGCTCTCATGTAAATATTTCTCCTCACAAACTTGAGGACATGAAGTACATTATAGGGCTGAAAGGAAATTGTAGGGAGCTATGAAGTGAATTGGGACAGACACAAAAACATCTCTTCATTTGCTCTATATTTTATTGGTTGGACTCTCAGCAGGCCATCGGAGAGTGCAAGTGTTGCCAGTTTTGAGCACGTATGAGAGGGACACACCTCATTCTCGGCACAGCTGTAGGAAATGTTAGCACCAGGGCACTGACATTCTCACTGCAGGGTGCTGATGAAATGTTGCTGACGTGTGTTTTGACCATAACAGCTTCATCCCATGGAGCTCCTATTTTATTATTTGACAAACTCTAAAGCTTTCTCATCTATTGTGAATCTCAGTGGTGTCTCTCTCATGCTGTGTTTACAGCTTTAATAGGCAATCCTGCTGCAATATGCAACACAATTAAAGAGAAGCTGCTTGCAATTTTTAAATGCATTTTGAGTGCTACTTCTGTTGGTTCTTACTCTTAAAGGTTCTTTTCCATAACTAAATGTTGAAAAAAGTCACATTTTTAGGCTTGTACAGAGGAGGAAAAAGGTTTTCTGTCACATGTTGGTAAAAACTGCAGCAAACAGTGGAGATAAAACTTTCTTTTGCAGAAATTCAGTCACATGACTTTTCATATTTATAAAAAAGGGAGAAACCAACACTATAAATAATTAAAATGTAAGAACAAAGACCGATATAATGAAAAAAAGCTCTTAATTTAGCCCACACTTTTTGCATCATATATAAACTGTATTTAATGATTTAAAGTATTACATACTAAATTTTCTGATCTATATTTTCATTATTATATTATCAGATCAATGAAATATGGTTGAAATTTGATGAGAAGTGGAAAAGTGAAACGCTGAGAATACTTCTCAGATACACTGTGCCCTCTTTTAACATTTGAAATGTGTTTTTTTTCAGTTAATTTCATAAGTCACTTCGTGCAGTGCTTTCAAATGATGGTACAATAACTTGCATTTGGACATTTCATTAGTTTTATGGTGAAAAGGAGGAATAAAGACAGATTTTAACATTAAAAAAATTGGTTACTCATAAATTATTATTTCATATTAATTTTCATTCAGACAAGTTGTCTTTCACTTTCTCTGGATGGCATTACACGGTAATCTGGCCTCCAGCTTTAATGATAAAAATCTTATTTCATCAAATGAATAGTTACAAATGAATTCAAATTAATAATTTATATTTGTAATTGTTTCAATCTTAAGATGACGTCTCCAATTTGGACCTGCCATTCTGGGTTCGTTCCTCCTTCCTGTTCCTCTCAAACCCAACCGGTCGAAGCAGATGGCCGCTTGTCTTGTGCCTGTTTCTGTTGGAGGTTTCTTCCTGAGGAGGGAGTTTTTCCTTTCCACTGTTGTCTTTGGGCTAGCTCAAGATGGGAGACTGACGAAATGAAGACACAACAGGTCTGCTAGCTTCCTTCCTTCCTTAAGGCCGAGATACACTCGAGCGTCCTCACGGTACGCCTATACGCAGCGTACGTACGCTGTGGCAAAAGCGTAGCCCCGCGTAGCCCCTCAGGGCATGTACGCGCAAAAGTATTTTTTTACTACGCATACGCGATCCGCGTGCGCGATACGCGGTGTCTGACCATAAACTTCCCGGCGCCGGACTGTTTTGTATGTTACACAAATGAAATAAATTCCCCTTCTTTATCGCTGATCGGGCCTTTTCTTTTGTTTTTTTGCCTAAAGTCAAGTAACCGCTTCTTCCTCCGTTCACTCGATGATTGAAATGAATGAATTCAGGTCCTACCTGGGTGCACGATGTTTTAAATATTCCCTGGTGGGCTGTGTGCTGCAGGAAAAGCGCTCCCTGTTATTATTTTTATTTCTGAGAGAACTTTTTATAACATATATAGTAGAAACACCGTATCAGAACACCGCAGAAGTCCAGCGAGCTGCTCATGATGAGTTCTCTAGGTTTCACTTTCAGCTGACTTAAAGGCTGTCAATCAATTCAGTAGGCGTGTCAGCAAGTGACCAATCAGCGAGCTCAGTTGAGTCCCTCCGTGCTCAGCTGCTCATATTACAACAAGGAGAACGTGAGCTGAAGTATAGCAGCAAAAACATACGCACAAAATATGCGCGTATACGCGCGTATACGGAGGACGCTTCAGTGTATCTCGGGCTTAAGATAAGTAACTTTACTACGAAATTGGCATTTAAAATGTAGGTAAGGAGCACTGACATCATCTTTCTACTTTGCATCAAATGTTACAAGATATATATCTATATCCGATGGCCTGCTGGGAGTCCAACCGAGTATGAGCATGAACTTTCTTGTCTTATATCTTGTAACATTCAACTATGTTCGTTTTTGCAAAAAAATGTTTAATTAATGAAAATTTCTTTCAAAATGAGTTTAAACTTCGCGCCGGGTTTTGTTAAGGTAAATCCGGGAATTTTCGCATACGTCATCTGTGACGTAGCGTCCAGAGTCTGCTCGAATGCACATTGAATAATGGCGGAGAATACAGTATAGGTTCCGACAAATTTAGCAATTTAAAAGTTGAGATTTTAGCAATTTGTCTTCAGTTCGTGAAGCAGAAGTTATTTCGAGTGATCAACAAGAAACAGCTGGTTATAATTTTGTTTCTGCTGCCACTGTTTTTATTAGAGCTTTTACATTCAGGAAGTGAGCAGGACTTTGAGTTTGCAGCAGCAACTTTTCGAGGGTTAAGGGATTCTTCCACATCTAACTCGTTTACAGCTGCAGCGGTGTTCTGTGTTTATATGTTAATAAAAAAGTTCTAAAAGATAAAATAAAAACATGGAGCGCTGGTCCAGCACACCAGCACACCAGGAAATCTGCAGAACCTCGCGTAGCCACGTTGGACACGAGTTTAATTTGCTCAAGACAAATTCATTCATTTCCTCATAATTTCAGTCATGGTGTCAACAGAGGAGGAAGCGATCACTTGTCTTTTGGCAAAAACAAAACAAAAGAAAAGGCCAGATCAGGGATGAAGAAGGGTAATTTAATATATTTGTGTCACATACAAAACAATCCGGTGCCAGGCAGTTTATTGTGCGACAACGCGCTTGCGTTCGTGGTCGTAACATTTGATCTTGGCGCGTTCGTGCCCGCGTTCAAACGCTTGTGCCTCTGTGTTGGAACGGCGTTGAGCGGCGTTCTGCCAAACGCAGAGCTATACGGGCCTTAAGAGGGTGCTATTTATAAGACTGAGCTGAATACAACATCTCAGACTGAGGAAGTCTTTCGGACGAAAGACAAAACGTTTCTACTTTTTTGTTTTGTTATTTGAATGCCCAGAGGACCAGACTTAACTTTTTTTTATAGAAATTTCTACCTGGATTATTGAGCATGCATCAGGGTACAAACTGTAAGAGATTTTTCAAGCTCTGGATCTACTTCTGAATGTTGTTGATGCGTTCGGCTTTAAAGTTCTTGAGTCCCGCTACAACATCCATCATGTCAACACTTCAGCCAAAAAGTTCAGCACTTTATGAAAAAGCTAAAACTGATATTGTCAACAAGCCCTGGAGCTTATTAAAGCCCTGATGATGATGATGATGATGACTAAGAGATTCAACCAAAGTATAACAACTGTTCAAGAAGAAGTGTTGTTCTTTTATTATTATTATCTAATTAATCTTTTTAAATTAAAAGTTATTATCTTAACTCTTTTTTTTACCTTTTTGTGTTTTATTTCCAGTCTGGGACAGAGATAGCAGCTGTCTTCTTCCTCTTCAGGGAAATCCACCAAAGATTGCCTGCAGATAAGAAGTCTGTGATGACTGAACTCTGAACTTTTCCAGGGATAGGTGGGAGCAGGTCCAAGAAGAGGTTGTGAGTGATGAGGACAAATACAGCCACACTAGAAAATTAGCAAAGCTCTACCTCTTTATTCCCGCTACCTGTTGTTGGTGAGATGATTTTCTCCACCGCTGGAGATATTCATTGCAACTAGATCTGTGCTTTTGGCAGAAAATGTGGACAAGTTGGTCTTTTTGGTCAAAAACTTTAAAACTTGATCAGTTAGATTGTAAACAGTCTGTATTTAGTCAGATTTTTATTATGTTTAGTATAGTTTACTTATCGTAAAGAGTGCCATTTATTTGAATTTAATCCAAATGGGTTACTGTGGGGGGTACTCCGGGAGTATGGGGTACCAGGCCCATTGATATGGGCTGTTAGGTCCCTGTACGACCGGTGTCAGAGCTTGGTCCGCATTGCTAGCAGTAAGTCAGGCTCGTTTCCAGTGATAGTTGGACTCCGCCAAGGTTGCCATTTGTCATTGATTCTGTTCATAACTTTTCTGGACAGAATTTCTAGGCACAGCCAAGGTGTTGAGAGGATCCATTTTGGTGGCCTTAGAATCGCTTCTCTGTTTTTTGCAGATGATATGGTCCTATTGGCTTCATCAGGTCGTGATCTACGGCTTTCGCTGGAGCGGTTTGCAGCTGAAGTGTGATGCGGCCTGGATGAAGATCAGTTCCTCCAAATCCGAGGCCATGGTCTTGAGCCGGAAAAGGGTAGCATGCCGTCTCCGTCGGGGAGGAGGTCCTGCCCCAAGTGGAGGAGTTTAAGTATCTCGGGATCTTGTTCACGAATGAGTGAAAACTGGAGCGTGAGATCGATAGGCGGATAGGTGCAGCATCCGCAGTGAAGCACAGTGAAGCAAAGTGTAGCACTTTGAGATTTTCATTAATGAAAAGTGCGTTATAAATTGAATTAATTATTAATTATTATTATTGAAGCGGGCGCTGTACCGGTCTGTCGTGGTGAAGAGAGAGCTGAGTCAAAAGGCAAAGCTCTCAATTTACCGATCGATCTACGTTCCCACCCTCATCTATGGTCATGAGCTTTGGGTTGTGACCGAAAGAACGAGATCTCGGATACAAGCGGCTGAAATGAGTTTTCTCCGCAGGGTGTCTGGACTCTCCCTTAGAGATAGGGTGAGAAGCTCAGTCATCCGGGAGGGACTCGGAGTAGAGCCGCTGCTTCTCCACATCGAGAGGAGCCAGTTGAGGTGGCTCGGGCATCTGGTTAGGATGCCTCCTGGACGCCTCCCTGGTGAGGTGTTCCGGGCATGTCCCACCGGGAGGAGACCCAGAGGAAGACCCAGGACACGCTGGAGGGACTATGTTTCTCGGCTGGCCTGGGAACGCCTTGGGATTTCCCCAGAGGAGCTGCTCCAAGTGGCTGGGGAGAGGGAAGTCTGGGCCTCCCTACTTAAGGCTGAGTTAGACTCGCGCTTTCGTCCGCAGGCTGGAGCGCGTGCGTTGCGCGTGCACTGTGCCGTGCGGCGAAATGCGTTTACAGTGTCGCCTCTGTGTTTATGGTTGACGCACGGCGGCGCATGGCAAAGTGCTGTTCTTTTACGGACCAGCAGGAGGCAGTACCCTCTAAAACCTGTGCATATGTTGCAAGAAAGGTGTAGAAGAAGAAATCTACCGTAGAAGAAGAACTGTTTGAAATCACACAACAAAAACAAATAGCTTTCCGCTCGCGTGCTGAACTGTTGTCTTTATTTGCGGCTTTAATGCATGGAGTCAGCGGAGGAGAAAGCGATCACGTGACTTTTGGCGAAAAAACAAAAGAAAAGTCCGACTCCAGATCAGGAACGAAGGATAATTTAATACATTTTGTGTCACAAAACATTTCTCCATGCGTCGTGACTCCGTCTCCACAACCACAGCGGCGCAAACAGCTGCAGGCTCCGGCGTGAAGAGTGTGAGAGGACCTGTCAATCAAATCGTAGCGCCCACCGCACGCGCGATAGGCTTGCGGAGTTTCAAAAATTCAGAGGTGCACGACACGTGCTAATCCCACGCGCGGGGCCAACGCGCAGGGGCGGGGACTGTGAAATTGCGTCACTTTTGGAGCGCGCACCCTCGCGCGCTGCGCGACGCGTCAAGTATGAATCTAGCTTTAGGCTGCTACCCCCGCGACCCGACCCCGGATAAGCGGAAGAAAATGGATGGATGGATTGCTTTTATTTATTTTTATACAAATGTATTGTTTACTTGGCATATTTTCAAAATAAATGTTTTGTAAGTCTTTATTTTTTTTGTATTGAAAATAACTGAACCAAGCCCTCCTTGAAACTGAACCGAACCAAAATGTGATTTTAGCGTACCGTTACACCCATATTAAGTATGGTTCCCAGTAGGTACACTGTAAAAAAAAATCCGTAAAAAAACAGGTAAATGTACTGTGGAAGTGTGAAGGAATTTTCCGTTATCATTTTTTACAGGGGTTTCTCCATTTTTTTTTTTGCGCAAAGCACCCTGGGAACAAGAACCTTTGAGAAGAAGCGCGAAAGAGGACTCCATTTACCTGGCACCCTAGATTAACAGAAATTTATGTAAATTATACATTAAAAAACTGTTAAACAACGGGAAAAATCTGTTTTAGGTTCACGGAAATATCTGTAAAAAAACGGAGAATGTACTGGCAGAAAATTACCAGGACATTTTCCGTTTTTTTACGGATTTTTTTTTTTACTGTGTATAGTTGGTAGCCTAATATTAAATATTATTTATATTACATATTCCTAGTTGGTCAGTTGACTCAGAGAGGAGGGCAAAAGATTTCCAGGTAAGTATGGCAACAGAAATGGTGGTGACGAAACAGGCAGGTGAACCGATACTGTGGTAGACCGAAGGCAGGCAAGTAGCAGGATGGACACAGTCCAACGGTGAGTGGAACCAGGAGGTCCTGGATCATTTTCAACTTGAAGGCATGGAGGAAAACAGGTAAATCCATGTTAGTCTGATCAGGAACCAGGACTTTTGCCCCTTTTCCACCGCTCGGCTTGGGTCGGATCAGATCAGATCAGATCGGCTCAATTCGGGTCGGATCACATCTAGTTCTGTTTCCACAGCTTTTTTGTACCCCTTCTGTGTAGATTATTTTTATTTTTTTAACTAACATAATGTAATCACAAGATGTTCATGTACAAACAGTAACCTGTTGGAGTTATTTTAAATAAAATTCGATTTTTTATAATTTATTTTCTGAGGTTTGGAAGAAGTCAAAACAAACAATTTAAATGCAGCAGATTTGACCACTACATGACATTATTAAGGAGCTGTTAAGCTCAGGAACACTCCTGCTAAACAGGCAGCTATGAAATACATTTTTATATCTGTTTATTTAGCTACATTTTAATTAAATATAGCCTCCTGACTCGCGCGCACGTGCACGTGACGATCCTACAGATTTGACCACTACGTGACATTATTAAGGAGCTGTTCAACTCAGGAACCCTGGTGCTAAACAGTCAGCTATGAAATATATTTTTATATCTGTTTATTTAGCTACATTTTAAGGAAATACAGCCGCGCGCACGTGCGCGCGTGGCAATCCTAGTTTTTAAGATCCTGCAGTTTTGACTGCTACGTGAATTTATTAATGACACGTTCAGCTGAAGACCCATCTTTGCTATAATTTTAAAAACAAATAATTGTTTTTATTGTGTTAATCATTTACAGTACTTCCGTGTTCACTCCCTCGCTTCAGTGAAAGCAGCCAAGTACACCTCGCTGCAGCTTGCAGATGACGGCGGTGTCAGTCCCGGAAGTGGTTATTGCACTCCGGAAATGAAGGGGGCGCTAGTGGCGCTATTAAGGGGGCACCACTAGTGGCGCTATTAAAACACGCAACAACAACTAAATGAATGGAAATTAATATTTTAAAGGCGCTAGTGGTGCTATTACCATTTTTTTAATGGAAATTAATATTTTAAAGACAAATGTTTATGTTTATTAAATTTGTTCATTTTTTTACAAATACAAGACAATCCCATAAATGATAATGTACAAAATAAAAAATAAAATAAAAATGAAAGGTAGCAGAAAGAAGAATAAATCTTATTATATCTGCCCCTTTTTTCCAACAGTCAGATTAAACAATAATAATCTTCAACCAACAGTACAAAATGACTAACTCTTTCTAATTTTCTAACTAATACAATACACATTACGCTATTTCATATATATTTTTTAACACATTCGTTTTGATCATTTTCTTAAATGTAAACATTGACTTGGCATTTTTAACTACATTCTCCAAGCCATTCCATAATCTAATTCCCTGGATTGAGGTAGAACGTCCCTTCAAACTAGTTCTGAATTGTGGTTTTACAAACATCTCTGTCCCCTTAAGATTATAACAACTTTGTCTTTTAACAAAATGCATTTGGATATTTAAAGGTAATGCATTATTTGGAGCCCTATACATAACTGATAAAATATTATAGTCTACCAAATCATGGAACTTCAATAACTTCAGTTGATAAAATAATGTACAAATGTACATTAGGAACACTATCATCCATTAATTATCATACATGCACACTTATCCCTATTACAATTTTTTTAATGGAAATTAATATTTTAAAGACAAATACATTACATTAGGAACACATTTATCCATCCATTAATTATCATACACACACGCTTATCCCTATACTGTAGTGGGTTTGCCAGGGCTGCATTCCAAAAACTATAATATGCTTGGTTGCAGGTGAGCCCAAATATTATTGTTGTTTACCATAATGTGTCATTGGAAACTTCATAAACTGCACTCAAATATCCAATTGTTTCAAAACCCAAAGGGATTAATTAACACTCAGAGAGAGAAAGTAGTTTTTAGAACGTTTGTCAAGAAATGATCTTCAGCAGTCGGATCCCGGCAGTAGACGTTGCAAGAATGGTTCACTGTGGATGAATAAATTTGATTCTATATGAAAACATTTTTAAATAGTCACCGGATACATAAATTAAGCCTGTGTGTAAATTGTAACAGTCTTCAGTTCAGCCAATCAGCTCATCATGCGCCTCCGGTGTCGGTCTCCTCTAATTACCCTTCATAAAGTCCGGCTTGATGTGAACAACTGCTCCTCACCTGAGTTTTCCATCACCTCCACTCGGTCTCCACCGTCGCTGAGCATACCTTTAATTTTTGTATTTATTGTATGTTTGTAACTGAACATGTGTTCCCTGCAAGTTGGTGGTTGCTGGATGGACAGGTGGCTGTGTTCCCTGCAAGTTGGCATCTGCTGGATGGACAGGAGTCTGTGCTGATGCCCAGCTGGACACCATGTTGACAGTCATAGTGTGTTTCACCAAATGATTCACAAACCTGTCCCTTCTGTCAATGGTTAACAAACAGTATGGCAGGGTAGGCCACAGCTGAAGATATGGAATTCTGCAGTAACAAAAAGAAATGAATAAAATTTAAAATAACATCTATATAAACTACAGATATGTTTAAACAAGAAATGGTTCATTCCCACTCAAAATAGAGCAAGGACACAGTGTAATGTAATAGCTACAAACATACAACAAAAATGTAATAACACATCAGGAAATATACAAATGATTTGTTTAAAAAAAGGCATGTCTGAAATGAATCACTTTATGTTCTTTAACATTATTCTTCCAGTTTTGCACGATTCAACAAGTAATTTTATGAGTCACAATGGCTTCCAGGTAATAAATTTATACAGCAAACAGTTAATTAAAATTGTGAAAGTAATATTGCTCAAACAACCAAAGGGAAGTATTAACTAATTAATTAGATTTCCCCATTTACTCTGTAACTTTTGACACACATATATATATATATATATATATATATATATATATATATATATATATATATATATATATATATATATATATATATATATATATATATATACTATTTTGCCATATGTTAATACTTTTTTTAGTAGATTTTGTTGATATGCAACCTAATGCGAGTAACTTTACTGAATGAAGAACCTATTTTAACCCATAAATAAACATGACACGCAGATAAATGTTGTTTATGTTAGGTTTCTTCTAACATTAGTTTGTTGACTTATACAGTGTATACTAAAAATATATTGAAGTAGAGGGTACTACACCCACCTATGATGGCAGCTTGTAGTTTATTTAAAATAAAATAAAAAAGACTTTCCAGAAATGTTGGTGTACAAAAACATATAATATAAAAAAAAGATTAACATTTAATGATAAAAAAACCACTATAAAACTGTTAAGAATGTA
Organism: Garcialebias charrua; assembly: GCA_038048925.1. Classification (NCBI taxonomy): domain Eukaryota; kingdom Metazoa; phylum Chordata; class Actinopteri; order Cyprinodontiformes; family Rivulidae; genus Garcialebias; species Garcialebias charrua. The sequence continues at coordinate 37,020 of JBBPBX010011866.1, forward strand.
AATAAATAAATAGAATAAATAAATAAATTATAGTGTAAGTGTAGTTTCACATACCGTTATGTTGAACCGTAGGGGACAGCAATATAAATGAAAAAAGTTTTAAGAAGGTAAAAATACCAGGCTACAGCGATCATGAAAATAGCGCCACCTTCATTTCCGGAATACAATAGCACCACTTCCGGGACTGACACCGCCGTCATCTGCAAGCTGCAGCGAGGACCCTCTCAAAGCAGCTCCAGTCCACACACATTCCTCACATTCCTCCTCCCGGCGCGCATCAGCGCGGGTCGTCAATGCTCAGAAACCACACCAGAAATCTGGCGCGGCGCAGCTCGGAATATCCGGTGGAGATGGCGTCAAGTGGGTGTCTGCGACGCACATATTACGTAATAACCGACCCGAGCTGACCGGTGGAAAAGGGGCATAAGATAACATACAGATAAAAACTGCTAATCTCAATCTTAAAATCAGGAGTCACTAAAAGGCTGTCACAAATACTAATTGGTATCCATTGTCCCAGAAGAGAGAACACTTCAACAGCATTGTATACTCCTGGAGCTCCTCACTGGAGTAGGCCACAACTTGTTGGCGCTGCTCAGCCACTCTTGGACATGCAGATAGAAAAAAACACATAAATCCCACAATAAGACTCATTATTTTAAGATATCTATGACCTAGGAAACAT
>JBBPBX010011866.1:42353-55107 GCA_038048925.1 Garcialebias charrua
TACGGCAACCCGGACTTACGAACGCACTGTAAAAAAAAAAATAATAATAATAATTTTTTTATATTTTTTAAATAAATAATTACATGTACAGTACAGTACAGTCACCAAGCACTTAGCCTATCCTAACACAGTTTTTAAATATGAAGGAGTGAGTTGAATTGTCTCCCGTGAAAGGGAGACAAATCAACTCACTCCCATAAAGTGAAAGTAGCTCCCTTTATGCGAATGGAGCCTGCTGGAGAGGAGGGAGACAATTCAACTGACTCCTTAACTGTGTTAGGATAGGCTAAGTGCTTGGTGACTGTACAGTACATTTATCTATTTGTACATTAAAAATTAAAAAAATAAATATATATTTTTTAATAAATAGATAAATGTACAGTACTGTACAGTCACCAAGCACTTCACCTATCCTAACACAGTTTTTAAAGATGAAGGAATGAGTTGAATTGTCTCCCTTCTCCCTATCCGGCACCATTCACATAAAGGGAGCTAGCTAGTTCCTTAGGTCCGGAACTCGTTCGTAAGTCGAGGGTTCCCTGTATGTATATATATATATACAGGTAGTCCCCGATTTACGAGCGCTCTGATCTGCGAGGTTCCAGACTTACGAGCTGCGAATTTTTGGAAAAAACGAAAAAAATACTGAGTTTTCATGTGTTTTTTCACCACAGTTAGTTAGTTAAGCATATAGACACACGTTTCCGATCATTTTTATGCACTCAAAAGTAGTTTTTAGATGAAAATAGAGTGTTTTTAGTCGCGCTAGCGAAAACCGTTCCAATTTACGAGCGAATTTCCGGATTTACGAGAGAAATGGCGGCCGTTCCAAATTACGAGATTTCCGGTTTACGAGTGCCTCGTTGTAACGGATCTCGCTCGTAAATCGGGGACTACCTGTATAAGACATTTTAAACCCTTTCTACATTCTTGCAGTATTCTTCTAAACTCTAAACGCTCTAATAGAGCATAGCATGTTATGATCTCCGCTCTCTGCTACCTGCTAGAGCTCTCAGCAACACCCACTTCTCCACTGCAAAGCGGAGATTATGCTACAGGAGGAAGTTTCTTTTGCAGCTGTGGGCTGCACACAGGTGCAGCAGGTGCTAAATAATTTAAAATAATTAATTTTGAATTAAAAAAAAATTATGCAGATCGTGCGGCTCATCCATTAATCAGCCAATTGTGTGTCATGTCCAATCTTACTTTGAAAAACAGCGATAGAGCGATTCCGCAAAAGTATAACCGCAAAGTAGCGAGGGACTATTGTAATGTTACTATTACTATTGCAATGTGTTTTGAAGAAACAAGCACAGGTTTATGTGTGCATGTGTCTACCTACGGCTGTGTACCTGATTCTGGGCACAGTGAAATCAGATGGAAGCTTGGAGATCTTCACCATCTGAGGTCTGTTGGGGAACTTCTCAAAAATCCTCAGCCGTAGAGGGAGCTTCTCTTTGGTGTCAGCATTGGCTTCGCTTTGCTTGAGCTAAGAGAGGGAAGAGAACAAGTTCCCTTTTAAATCCAGCAACAACAAAAAAGTCTGTAAAAGCTGGAAGTCAACCTTGATGATGCAAGAGGGATTTAAACAAGATTGAAGGAAAAATAAAAGTTGCAGTTAAGAGTGAGGTACAGGGAGATTTGAGATTCTCAGAACAGCAGGCGACCTTTGGTATGTCTCAGTCAACATACAGTTACTGGTATTCTGATCCTTGAGTAAATTTTAGCTCAGCTTTAAATGTGCAGCTGCATTTTTCTGCCTGATGATGGCAGCATCACACTTACCTACAACACACACACCACATACAATACACACAATCACATTAGGCACAAGAACCCACTTACTTTTTGGATAAAAGGAAGAAGATGGCAACAAAAGAAAAAAAAGAGAGATTACTTTGGCATGGTTAATGGAGAACAGAAAAGAAAGCGACTGGAAAATGTGTGCCTGTGCAGGCTTATGTACCCTGGCAGACAATGGTGAAATAAAAAGACGAGAAAGAGAATGAAACTAATTATTTCCATTTAATTACATATGGGGGAGGCTGATTAAAATGCTCTGGCAGGTGTTCACTAATTGAGTGAGCTAACCTCTGATGCATTACAGATTAGACCTGGATGTGAACTGTAATTGGTGCAACAATCAACGGCAGTATATCATTCAAACATGGTGAATAGTTTGAAATTTTACCTGGACCTTTGTGATTGTTTCTCTGTCAGTTAAAAGCATTTTCATTTTTGTATTTTTCATCTGTGTTTGTTTGAATAACAAAAAATTTGAAAGAAGAAGAAAAAAATATTCAAGGAAAGCAAAATTGGAAATGAAAATGTATTTATCAACTTTCTTTATTTAGCTGACTAAACTGTGGGAGCTTTTTTCTTCCCCCCTGAGTGGGTGAGTGGTGAGTGGCATGCTGTGAAGATGGAATTATGCACCAGCATCTGCTTGCCTAAGCTATCTGTCTAAATTCTGACTCCTGCGATAGAAACAAGGTAAAAAAAGATGTGGGCAGGAGTTAAAATTGGGAGCAGGCAGAACCCCGCCCAGTTACAACCTTGCTGGACAGCGCATGTAGATCGCATGCCAGACCATCGGCTCCTAAAGGGATTGTTCTATGGCGAACTGATGGGAAATGCTCCTGAGGCGGCCAGAAAACGTGCTTTAAAGCTGCAGTATGTAGCTTTTTTTATGAACATATTTCTTCACTCTGTCACTACCTCCTGACAGACTGATGTTAGCCAGGTAATCTCTGAAAAAAATTAAAAAAAATATTGTCCCCTTGCTTCTCCAGGTGGTAAATAAGCATTTCTAAAAAGAAAAGGTGACCCGCCATTTTCCAGCCAATAAAAACAGAGTTTGTAACCAGCCAATAAAAACAGAGCTTGAATTTGAATCAGCCAATAAAAACAGAGCTTGAATTTGAAATTCAACAGACCACAAGGGGGCAGAGCCACATATGGCTCTGAGGGGGAGGGATCAGAATGCTTTGCCTGTTGAAAATATTTCTAACTGCTGCAGTTCTACAGAAACTGCATACTGAACCTTTAAAGAAAAGCCTCAATAAAGACCTTCAGCATCTGCATTGATACCTGGGAGCAGACCATGCAAGAAAGGGGGAAATGGCAAACATCCATTTACAAGTGTGCAACAATCTATGAGGCAAACAGGATAGCTGCAGTTGAGCAGCACAGACAGGCAAGAGAAACCAGCTCAAACAAACCCACATCTGCAGCCACCTTTCTCTGTCCATACTGCCACAGAACATCCATCCATCATCTTTTACCCGCTTCTTCCATCTTGGGTCACGGGGTCACCGGTGCCCATGTCCAGCGATCACTGTGTGAGAGGCGGGGGACACCCTGGACAGGTCTCCAGTCCATCACAGGGACACATGGAGACAACCAACCATTCACTCTCTCACTCACAGACAATTTAGAGTCACCAATCAGTCTAACATGCAGGTTTTTGGTCTGTGAGAGGAGACCGGAGTACCTGTAGAAAACCCACGCATGCACAGAGAGAACATTCACACTCCACCCAGAAAGGCCCCCGGACCGGGATTTGAACCGGCAACCTTCTCACTGAGAGGCAGCAGCTCTACCAGTTGTGCCACCGTGCTGTCGCCACAGAAGATGCTGAAATATTTCATCCAGATGACAAAAAATGTTTCAATTAATGTAAAAGGGAACATCTCATTTAAACTTCTCTGGTCTACCGGTATCTAGTTTTGTTGCTTTCTGCCCAAGATGCTTGAAAAAATCACATCAGCTCCTTGCTTTCAATCTGTGTTTATATCTATCAATATTCAGTACTATTGACAATGTTCTGCTCTGAACTCTTCTTGCTACACAATACAGAAATTATTGTTAGTTATTTTAAGAATTTGAAGAACATTTTGCAGTCATTTTAAACAGTGCCTATCTTTTTGAATACTGATGCAAAACACATAAATACACAATCATACAAGAGATTTACTGTAGCTGTTATTCTCCTAAAAGCCATAATAATGTGTACCAATGAAGGGAAAATGAATATTTTATCTGTAGAAATTTCCCATTACAGCAAAGCTTTCTGTACCATGTAACAGCAACATTATTGTTTTCACTGTGCCCATTTCCTTTTCTAAATCTCAGATCTATTCAGTGTTTCTATTCTGAAATAGAAATGTCACATTCAGCTCCATCCTTTGCTTGATAGATCTTCATTTGATATTTTTCTTACATTAATAAATATGTGGGGTACTCCGGGAGTATAGGGTACCAGGCCCATTGATATGGGCTGTTAGGTCCCTGTACGACCGGTGTCAGAGCTTGGTCCGCATTTCTGGCAGTAAGTCAGGCTCGTTTCCAGTGAGAGTTGGACTCCGCCAAGGTTGCCCTTTGTCACCGATTCTGTTCATAACTTTTATGGACAGAATTTCTAGGCACAGCCAAGGTGTTGAGAGGATCCGTTTTGGTGGCCTTAGAATCGCTTCTCTGTTTTTTGCAGATGATGTGGTCCTATTGGCTTCATCAGATCGTGATCTACAGCTTTCACTGGAGCGGTTTGCAGCCGAGTGTGATGCGGCCGGGATGAGGATCAGTTCCTCCAAATCCGAGGCCATGGTCTTGAGCCGGAAAAGGGTAGAGTGCCCTCTCCAGGTCGGGGAGGAGGTCCTGCCCCAAGTGGAGGAGTTTAAGTATCTCGGGGTCTTGTTCACGAATGAGGGAAAACTGGAGCGTGAGATCGATAGGCGGATAGGTGCAGCATCCGCAGTGAAGCGGGCGCTGTACCGGTCTGTCGTGGTGAAGAGAGAGCTGAGTCGAAAGGCAAAGCTCTCAATTTACCGATCGATCTACTGATCTGAACCAGAGTGGTGTTCTGTTATTGGACTTCTGTGCTCGTCATGGATTGTCCATAACGAACACCATGTTTAAGCATAAGGGTGTCCATATGTGCTCTTGGCACCAGGACACCCTAGGTCGCAGTTCGATGATCGACTTTGTTGTCGTCTCATCTGATCTGCGGCCGCATGTCTTGGACACTCGGGTGAGGAGAGGGGCGGAGCTGTCTACTGACCACTACCTGGTGGTGAGTTGGCTCCGATGGTGGGGGAGGATGCCGGTCAGACCTGGCAGACCCAAACGTATCGTGAGGGTCTGCTGGGAACGTCTGGCAGAGTCTCCCGTAAGACGGAGCTTTAACTCCCACCTCCGGGAGAGCTTTGAACACGTTCCGAGGGAGGCGGGGGACATGGAGTCCGAGTGGGCCGTGTTCCGCGCCTCTATTGTCGAGGCAGCTTATCGGAGCTGTGGCCGCAAGGTTGTTGGTGCCTGTCGAGGTGGCAACCCTCGAACCCGGTGGTGGACACCGGCAGTGAGGGATGCTGTCAGGCTGAAGAAGGAGTCCTATTGGGCCTTTTTGGCTTGTGGGACCCCGGAAGCAGCTGATAGGTACCGGCAGTCCAAGCGGCATGCGGCTCGGGTGGTTGCTGAGGCAAAAACTCGGGCGTGGGAGGAGTTCGGAGAGGCCATGGAGAATGACTTCCGTACGGCTTCGAGGCGATTCTGGTCCACCATCCGGCGTCTCAGGGGGGGAAAGAGGTACGAGACCAACACCATTTATGGTGGAGGTGGCGTGCTGCTGACCTCAACTCGGGATGTTGTGAGTCGGTGGGCGGAATACTTCGAAGACCTCCTCAATCCTACTGGCACGTCTTCCACTGAGGAAGCAGAGCCTGGGGACTTTGGGTCGGGTTCTCCGATCTCTGGTGCTGAGGTCGCCGAGGTGGTTAAAAAGCTCCGCGGTGGCAAGGCTCCGGGGGTGGATGAGATTCGCCCGGAGTTCCTTAGGGCTCTGGATGTTGTAGGGTTGTGTTGGCTTACGCGACTCTGCAATATCGCGTGGACATCGGGGGCAGTTCCCTTGGATTGGCAGACTGGGGTGGTGGTTCCCCTATTTAAAAAGGGGGACCGTAGGGTGTGTTCCAACTATAGGGGGATCACACTCTTAAGCCTCCCTGGTAAGGTCTATTCAGGGGTTCTGGAGAGGAGGGTCCGTCGGATAGTCGAACCTCGGATTCAGGAGGAGCAGTGTGGTTTTCGTCCTGGTCGTGGAACACTGGACCAGCTCTACACCCTCAGCAGGGTCCTGGAGGGTGCGTGGGAGTTTGCCCAACCAGTTTACATGTGTTTTGTGGACTTGGAGAAGGCATTCGACCGCGTCCCTCGGGGGGTTCTGTGGGGGGTACTCCGGGAGTATGGGGTACCAGGCCCTTTGATAAGGGCTGTTAGGTCCCTGTACGACCGGTGTCAGAGCTTGGTCCGCATTGCCGGCAGTAAGTCAGGCTCGTTTCCGGTGAGAGTTGGACTCCGCCAAGGTTGCCCTTTGTCACCGATTCTGTTCATAACTTTTATGGACAGAATTTCTAGGCGCAGCCAAGGTGTTGAGAGGATCCGTTTTGGTGACCTTAGAATCGCTTCTCTGTTTTTTGCAGATGATGTGGTCCTACTGGCTTCATCAGTTCGTGATTTACAACTTTCACTGGAGCGGTTTGCAGCCGAGTGTGATGCGGCCGGGATGAGGATCAGTTCCTCCAAATCCGAGGCCATGGTCTTGAGCCGGAAAAGGGTAGCATGCCCTCTCCGGGTCGGGGAGGAGGTCCTGCCCCAAGTGGAGGAGTTTAAGTATCTCGGGATCTTGTTCACGAATGAGGGAAAACTGGAGCGTGAGATCGATAGGCGGATAGGTGCAGCGTCCGCAGTGAAGCGGGCGCTGTACCGGTCTGTCGTGGTGAAGAGAGAGCTGAGTCAAAAGGCAAAGCTCTCAATTTACCGATCGATCTACGTTCCCACCCTCATCTATGGTCATGAGCTTTGGGTTATGACCGAAAGAACAAGATCTCGGATACAAGCGGCTGAAATGAGTTTTCTCCGCAGGGTGGCTGGACTCTCCCTTAGAGATAGGGTGAGAAGCTCAGTCATCCGGGAGGGACTCGGAGTAGAGCCGCTGCTTCTCCACATCGAGAGGAGCCAGTTGAGGTGGCTCGGGCATCTGGTTAGGATGCCTCCTGGACGCCTCCCTGGTGAGGTGTTCCGGGCATGTCCCACCGGGAGGAGACCCAGAGGAAGACCCAGGACGCGCTGGAGGGACTATGTTTCTCGGCTGGCCTGGGAACGCCTTGGGATTCCCCCGGAGGAGCTGCTCCAAGTGGCTGGGGAGAGGGAAGTCTGGGCCTCCCTACTTAGGCTGCTACCCCCGCGACCCGACCCCGGATAAGCGGAAGAAGATGGATGGATGGATGGATCTACGTTCCCACCCTCATCTATGGTCATGAGCTTTGGGTTGTGACCGAAAGAACGAGATCTCGGATACAAGCGGCTGAAATGAGTTTTCTCCGCAGGGTGTCTGGACTCTCCCTTAGAGATAGGGTGAGAAGCTCAGTCATCCGGGAGGGACTCGGAGTAGAGCCGCTGCTTCTCCACATCGAGAGGAGCCAGTTGAGGTGGCTCGGGCATCTGGTTAGGATGCCTCCTGGACGCCTCCCTGGTGAGGTGTTCCGGGCATGTCCCACCGGGAGGAGACCCAGAGGAAGACCCAGGACACGCTGGAGGGACTATGTTTCTCGGCTGGCCTGGGAACGCCTTGGGATTCCCCCAGAGGAGCTGCTCCAAGTGGCTGGGGAGAGGGAAGTCTGGGCCTCCCTACTTAGGCTGCTACCCCCGCGACCCGACCCCGGATAAGCGGACGAAAATGGATGGATGGATGGATAATAAATATGTGCAGTTTCAGAGAGTGAAGCACATGCCCAGTTTAGCATTAAGCTTGTAAATGTTTGAGCCTATACAAAGAAGCACTATTGTATGCGAGAGCATGTAATATCTAAAATTCTGCAACTACTCTATAAATACTTATTTGGTGGAGTTTCTAGTTCGATTTTTCCAAGAATCACAGTGAACAGTTGATAAATCCAAGCTACAACATTGCCTGCCAGAGATAAGATGTAGTGTACGGCGGTCTAACAATGGAAGCAAGACTAATGTGTTTTACCTTGTGTGACATTCAGTGTTTTACCTCGAGTGACATTCAGGTGACCCACTACCACCTTCCCCTCTCAATTTAAGCCAATTTCAGGCTCCACTGAGCTAGGATACTTTCCATCCGGGATTTTCAAAGATTTTTAGACCATGACTGAGGTGGAGACGACTAATACTACTTATTAGTATTAAACCAAAACCAACCAAAACTATTTTTTAGGAAGTGAATAGGACTGCAGTCCTATTGACAAAGGAAATTGAGATCAAAATAACCACAGACAAAATACTGAAATGTCTGATTGATCTATCTATCTATCTAAACACATATGTACTGTATATATATATATATATATATATATATATACAGGTAGTCCCCGATTTACGAGCGAGATCCGTTACAACGAGGCGCTCGTAAACCGGAAATCTCGTAATTTGGAACGGCCGCCATTTCTCTCGTAAATCCGGAAATCCGCTCGTAAATTGGAACGGTTTTCGCTAGCGCGACTAAAAACACTCTATTTTCATCTAAAAACTACTTTTGAGTGCATAAAAATGATCGGAAACGTGTGTTTATATGCTTAACTAACTAACTGTAGTGAAAAAACACATGAAAACTCAGTATTTTTTTCGTTTTTTCCAAAAATTCGCAGCTCGTAAGTCTGGAACCTCGCAGATCAGAGCGCTCGTAAATCGGGGACTACCTGTATATATATATATATATATATATATATATATATACATATATATATATATATATATATATATATATATATATTAGGGGTGTAACGGTACGCTAAAATCACATTTCGGTTCGGTTCAATTACAAGGAGGGCTCGGTTCGGTTTATTTTCGGTTTATTTTCGGTACAAAAAAAAAGACAAAATAAAGACTTACAAAATGTTTATTTTGAAAATATGCCAAAAATATGTTTGTATTGTATTGTAGTAATAAATAAAAGTGACCCATTTGGATGATATTTTAAATAAACAGCACTCTACAATAAATAAACTATATTAACAATAATAAAAATCTTAATAAATACAATAACAGTCAGAACCAGAACAATAAGCAGCAACAGACTGTTTACAATCTAACTAATCAAGTTTTTGTCCAGTAGCAGCAGTGTGGCTGTATTTGTCCTCATTACTGTACTCACAACCTCTTCTTGGTGGGACAGGTCCTAGAAAAGTTCAGAGTTCAGTTCAGTCATCACACACTTCTTAGCTACAGGTGATCTCTGGTGGATGTTTGTCCCTGAAGTGGAAGGAGACAGCAGCTAACTCTGTCCCATACTGAAAATAAAACACAGAGATAAAAAAAACAAGTTAATAAGATTATGATTTTAAATAAAAAAGATTATTTAGATAATAATAATAATAATAATAATAATAATAATAATAATAATAATAATAATAATAATAATTTTTTTTTTTTCTTTCGGCTTTTTCCCTGCGTTAGGGGTCACCACAGCGATCTAGTCGCATGAAGATTTGGCAGTTGTTTTTACGCCGGATGCCCTTCCTGACACAACCACAGACCACCGAGCAACCACAGCCCTCTGTGTGGAGCAGAGAGCTGATATCTAGGGTTCCCGGGGGAGCAGATGGTGTGGGTTAAGGGCCTTGCTCAAGGGCCCAGAGTGGGGCAGATGAGGGTGGAGATAGGTGTGACCACTTCACTTATCCCACCCACATCTTTGATGTTGTCGGTACCGGGGCTTGAACCGGCGACCTTCCGATCACAAGCGCACCTTCTTAACCTTTGCGCCACCACTCCCATAATAATAATAATAATAATAATATTGTAATCTTTTATTATTATTATTATTATTATTAATAATAATAATAATAATAATAATAATAATAATAATAATAATAATAATAATAATAATAATAATAATAATAATAAAAGAACAATACCTCTTCTTGAACTGTTGAAGCTCTCACTCATCATAATCATCATCGTCATCATCATCAGAGCCACAGCTGGGCACCGCTAATTAAAAAATTAGTTCCACAATTTCTAAAACGCTTATTAATTTTTTTAGGTCCACAATTTCAAAAGCACAAATGTCTTATGAAAATTAGGGGAAGCTAATCCAATCCGCTATTTATATATTTTCTATATTATATATATATATTTTTTTATATATAGCCGGCAGCGTTATCAATATTTGCACTACACTGCCAAATGTAACAAAAATGATCCTAAAAGGATGAAATTACAAAAATCAAAGGATTTATTTAATACTTTACGTACATATATTCTATTCGGCCACGAAATTAACAAAAAATAGAATGATCTTTTAATCCCTAAAACCACGTTTAAATCTCAAATACACGGGTGTGTCGCCACGGCATTTATACATGAAAGTAACCCAAATACATAAAACTAACGACTCGCCGTCGAATGGTCGACACAAAACGCACAATAAAATCCTCCGGCCACGTTAATTTGGCTTGAAACAGCTGGGTTTTCTAAGGATTTCCATTAGTAACCCACAACCAACCGGCAGACACAGTTAGCGTCTATAGGTACTCAACAGATTTAATGAAAAGTAATTAAAATACATGAAAATAACGACTCACCGTCGCGTGGTGTACACAGAACACAAAATAGAATCCTCCGGCCGCGTTAATTTGGCTTGAAACAGCTGGGTTTTCTAAGGATTTCCATTAGTAACCCACAACCAACCGGCAGACACAGTTAGCGTCTATAGGTACTCAACAGATTTAATGAAAAGTAATTAAAATACATAAAAATAACGACTCACCGTCGCGTGGTGTACACAGAACACAAAATAGAATCCTCCGGCCGCGTTAATTTGGCTTGAAACAGCGGCGTTTTCTAAGGATTTGTCCAAGTACCCAGCACAAACAGCTAGCCACGGAATTAGCCCCTGAGTTCACCTCTAACCCGGAAGCTGTCGAGATGGAATAGTCCATTTTTAGTAGGGGGATAATGAAATCAACCGTTTTTTAAATTGCTTATTTAATGATTGTTTTCATCGTAACTATAATTATTTTTATGTTAAATGTAGATTAACAAGCAGGATCAATGTTAGGAATTAGGTGACTGGCCGGGGCGCGGCGGGGCCGGGGCCTCATGCTGATGGGATCCCCAGGCATTTACCTACATGGTAGATCCCCCCCTCTGCTCCCTCCCCCCTCCAACCCTCCCTCCCCCCTCCAACCCTTCCTCCTCTCTGCTGTTTACGGTGGGGAAAAAGGTAAAACAAGCAGCATTAGAGCTTGTAAATAAGTTTATTGGTTTTTACTGATAGATAATTAGTTATTAGCGGTACTGCATTTTAAATAAAAATAGCACAAATCCGCTTATGAATTATAAAAGTTAGTCAATTCACAAAAACGCTGACAAAAAGTTTAGGTCCACTGTAAGCGGAATAGCGCTTTAGCGCTCCCTAGCGTTCATTCGCCCACCTTTGATCAGAGCTCAGCTCCAGGGCTTGTTGACAATATCAGTTTTAGTTTTTTCATAAAGTTCTGAACTTTTTGAGTGATGGATGTCTCATAGCGAGGATCAATTACTTTAAAGCCTGCGTCATAAACAACATTCAGACTTATGCCTGGTACCCACCTAATTTCTCAAAACGCTCCTGCCGCCCCCTTTTGGCCGCTTGTCACGTTCCTACAAAGCCACTGAAGACCGTCTGATGACGCACACTGGGGGGAGGCAGAGGGGAGGGTGTCTAGCTTGTTTTCCGGGTCAGTTGTTGTGTTACTGCAGCTCCGACAGTCTTTGTTGAGATTAAAACGTTTTTTTTTATGTTTGGGGTGATCATATGCTGGAGCGGACAGCAGCAACTGTAAAAATGCCACGTTTCTTACCGGAGTTTTGGTTCCAATTCATGGAGGCTCGATCGGGTAAGTTTAAAAAGTCCAAAAAAAGTCCCGTTGTCGTTGTGTAATCACATAGCAGAGGCTCTCCCGACTGTTTGCTGGACGCGTCGAGCCACCAGAGATCGAATTTTATGACGTTGGCGGCTCGACGTAGCTCGACGCGTAGGTTGCTTTCGGACGCGCGCATGCGTGGAAAGGAACTGCCGCATGCCGCCGCGCCGCTTCAATCACTCAAAACGCGCCGCTTCACGGTTCGCCGCGCCTCGCCGCGTCTCCACATAGACTTTGAATGTAAACTGGCCGTTTCAGCCGCCCGACACGGGTCCGGTGGGTACAAAGCATTAGATTCAGATCTTTAAAAACTCCTACAGTTTGTTTTATTGCTCTGGACCGCTCTGATTTACCTGATAAAAGTTGTTTAAATGCAGCTGCTTTTAGCTGTGTTTGCAACAGCTGCTGTTTCTTCGTTCACATTCCGATGACGTAGTTTCCAGCGCGTTCACGTTAGACGTGTTGCTGCTGCAGAGAGCTGCGTCACGCAGCTGCTGCAGAGCCAGTCTTCATGAAACAACGTCCACAAACACAGCTTTGAATGTGCGCTCGTCTTAACAAGAAAGCCATAACGTTCCCAAACAGGAGACCGGAGCGAGCAGCTAATGGCTAATAATGCTGCGCGTGCTGCGCGATAATAGCTCCGTGCTGAAACGCGCCCAGGAAATTTTGTTCCGCGGCGCATATATTAACGTTCAATGAGTGAAAAAATAACCGAAACGGTACGCAGGTGGACCGAACCGAACGTGTTGTACCGAAACGGTTCGGTACACCCACTACAACCGTTACATGCCTAATAATATATATATATATAATATAATATATAT
>JBBPBX010011867.1:0-29884 GCA_038048925.1 Garcialebias charrua
CACACACACACACACACACACACACACCACACCGGAGAACTTTCTGTGTAAGCTTATCAGAACTGCTGGCTGAACAACATCATCAGAACTGTGGCTGATCTGAAAAAGCCTCATGGACTAATCTCACCAGCTCAACCTCAAATGCATATGTAATCTGTTTTAATTGTGCTTGCTGGTAGAGGTTTTTTTATGTCTCAAATCGTATCCTGATAGACAAGATGTTAAAGATCTTTTTTGTAATACCACTATCTACCCTCAAGGTTCTTCTCTCCTTTTCATATCTAAGATTATTATTCTGATAAGGAATAAGATGGCCGCGCTGATTAATTAGCTGCAGCTTCGTACACTTAGTCCATCTTTCGGACGACCGTGCGTACATATTCCCGTTGTACCTCGGTGCAATGTCAATAAAGAATATTCTGATTCTGAATATGGATTCATAATGTGCATGCCTCATAAGGGCTCATGCATGTTCCTATGTATTCAGAGTTCTAGCATCACTAAGTTCCTAGATGAAACACTGTTAAGGTGCAGCTAATGCTTATGGGTTCACCAAATTCCTCAGTAAACTTTAATAAGAATGTCAGAGTCATCGTGTTTGGGGTTTTGGTTTACAGTAAATATTTTCTGAACTCTACACTGCACGAAATGTTCAGTCTAGACAGTCTGCAGCTTTGTGCACGGCATGCTGCCTTCTCCTCTCCCTACAGTTGCTTTTTGTTCTTTTCTGTTTAAGGTTAAGTCTTTGAAGCTTTTCCTTGTTGCTGTTTTATCTTTGCTTTTCCCAACCAGTCTAACAGCAGACCAGCCTTTGGCCTCGGTCTGCTCTGGAGAAGCAAAGGCACGTATCTGTTTGAGTGCACACCTACGTGCAGTTCAGCAAATCACCTGTTTTGGGTTCCTACACTGCTCCGGTGGCCACACACAGAGTGAACTGCTCACCAGCTCAAGGAATGACATAAATGCAGGCTTTGCTTTGTTGTTGAAGGTCCGCAGTGGAGCAAAGCTGGTTTAGTCCTGCTGATTATCACAAATGGGCTGAGATTACAACCCAAATGATGCAGGGCTAAAGAGGGTTGGCTTGAATGTTCGTGGAAGGTAAAGTCACTGAATAAACAGTGTTAATTCACATTAGTCATAACTCGGTGGTGCTTATTTCTGTAGAAAGAACAGCTACATGCAAGTTTTAGATTGTTTACAGTAAAACGTATAGAACTTTATTACGTGAAGTGATTTGGCTTGTTTAATTGAATATGTCTAAAGTGTTAAACTTAGTCCAAGACATTCATTAATGCCAAATAAAAACATGACTGTCAATGTTTTAGTTTCCCAAGTATATTTATGAGCCAAGGAGGGCAGACAAGTATGAAACTCAGAAAGAAACAGAGGTAGATGCACTTCAGATCCTGAGAGCTTTTCTGGCACCGGTTACTAGTTTTTATACGAAAAAGGGACAGTTTTTGTGATTGCATATAAGATGGGGCCGATCCGATCAAGTATCGGCATCTGATACCAGCATAATTTACGTACCGTATTTTCTGATCCAACCTGCCGATATTTCCGATCCTTGAAGTATGTCAGAGAGCACGTATATTGCACCATACTCTGTGACTTCTGTCTTAGCATTGTGTGAGTCAAACCCAAATAAGACACTCTGAGCCTCACAACATATAATACCCAAACTTTAATAGCACACGAGGCATATCACAGACGTCCTTCTGACACGGTGCAGCCTGGAACACTAAAATACTGCTAGACATTATGGGAAATCAACACAGTCCACTCCCCTTTTTTTAATTTCAATTTATATTTATTCATAAATGTAAATTCAATGTATAGTTTAAATCTGTATCCGTTGATCAAAACCAACAAGAATTACAACTCATAGTGCCACAATCAAAAATGAAACTAAAAAACGGGGAGTGGACTGTGTTGATTTCCCATAATGCTTAGCAGTATTTTAGTGTTCCAGGCTGCACTATGTGTCAGAAGGACGTCTGTGATATAGACCGGCCTCTTGTGTGCTATTAAAGTTTGGGTAATACTTGTTGTGAGACTCAGAGTGTCTTCTTTGGGTTTAACTCACACAATGTTAAGACACAACTCACAGAGTTTAGTGTAATACACGTGCTCTCCATTCAAGAAATTCATCATTACAGCCTCATATACCTGAACTGTATCGGATCCGAAAAGTATTGGAATCGGTCAATACACAGATTTAAGTATCAGTATCGGATCGAAAGTAAGAAATGTGGATCGGTGCATCCCTAAAAACCTGATGACAATACGCAAAGTTAGCATTTAACTTTATTTACACTACTGGATTTCACCTGTGCTGTTGGTCCGTCCACGGTAAAGGTCATCATAGGCCTTCCACTGCTCAGTGACCTGGTAGATGTGGATGAATATAACCAGTACTGCAACCAGACAGATGAGGGGCACTAAGACAGCTGTGCACAGAGCTGCGTAGATGTTTGGGATAAAGCACCTAGAAAAGGGAAGGAGAGGCAGAGAGAGAGAGAGAGCGATCACTTAATGTAACATTAAAGACAAGGAGAAGGTGGTGGATGGTAGAAGAATGGGGTTTAGTAAAACACATTGAGTAAAGAACATGTGCTCAGTTTGGCAAAAAGTTCTGGAGAACTGGAACTCTAATACAAGCCTTCATTGCTCTGTATGAGACTTTGTTTTTTTGCAGGTTTCACAAACAGGATCTGCTCACTGAGACCTCTGAGCCGTCCTCTGAGACTTGAAAAGATTCTTGCTCAACAGCAGCTGCAAAACACACTAAACGCTTCTGAACACCCAGGTTCCCCTTCAGCTACTGCTGGACAATCGCTCAGATCAACAATGCTTCACCGGACCTTTCTTCAGTAACAAACATCTGCCAAAACATAGAATCAGAACTTTACCCCCCTTGTAGATAAAAATATAAAAAAAAAATGCTTCTTACAATCATATGTGAACATTTTTTTCTGTATTGGTGAGACCAAACAAGTTTTTTTTTTTTTCGTTTGCAGTTTTTGGCTTTTGCTGTTTTCCTGAGACATTTCATGAATTCTTTCCCAGTTTCCTTCCGTCAGACATGTTTACAAAATAAGAACCAAGTGAAATGTGTTTTCTTTCATGGGAAACTCAACAGGCCCAAATAAACAGTAGCTGCCAAACAACTATAGGAAATCGTCGGAGTCTTTTTCACAAAACAAGCTCGTTCCCGGTTGGGTGGGAGCATCGAACACAGATAGGACATCTGCACGTTGGAGCCACCGCTGTGAATAATTAGAGCCCAGCCAGCCAAAACACCAACAAGGTATGCCAAATAACTCCTTGCATCATCCCGTCCCACCAGCACATCTGGACCACGAGACTGCACTCGTTGGAATCTGGACGTTTGGGCCGCTGTGGTTTTGTGAGGAGGCGAGAGACGACCGGACTGAAAGTCTCACTCGGAAGACGAATTTGAGGGATTCCTAAAAAGGATAAAGAAAATGTAACCCAGGGGCCCACTTCACTGATGCTGAAGCTTGTGAGGGAGGAACATCAAGAGAGGAGTGGATTTTTGGAGCAATGCTTCATAAGGCAGTGAGAGGCTGTGGACGTTCTTAAAGAACACTCCCCCAGAAGACAAACACATGTTTGACACATCAGACTTCAATATACAAATGAGCATGAACAACATGGGAAATGAAACTGTACTTACATCCCTTCTGATTATAAAATGCCCATTCAACATGTTCCTAATTACTAAAATTTGATTAAAAAGACAAAACATTCAAAGCACACTACAGGTAGTCCCCGACTTACGAGCGAGCTCCGTTCGTACGAGGTGCTCGTAACACGAAATCTCGTATGTCGGAACACGAAACACGCGTCGCTCGTAAGTCCGGATTTTCGGTCGTAAGTCGGAAAATGTATGCTAGCGCTGCTACGAACACTCGTTTTTCAACACAAACGTACATACTAGCTCATAAACATGCTCAGAAACCTGTTTACAAACTGTTAGCTAACACACTTTCATCTGAAAACACATACCAGTGCTGTATTTTCTGTATGTTCTGTACAACTTTACAGTTCGTTAGTCAGCTTGTAAGTCCGGAACCTCATATGTCGATGCGCTCGTAAGTCGGGGAGTACCTGTATATGTATGCTGCCATAGTGAAATAATTTAAATTATTTGTTGTCTGAACAGTTCATCTTTTTCTGGACATATATAAAAAAAACCTCAGAAGGTAATCCTTGCATTTAAGGTCAACCCACTTCAATTTAATCCCCCTTAGAAAACACACAAAAAAACATACAACTCAGTTCATCTTTAGAAACATTGAGATAAAATTTAATGTGGTGGTAGATGAGAGTCATCCCTACTATCACTTTGAGTGACAACAGATCGCACAAGATCTTTGACTAAAGCTTTTTTCAAGGAATGTTCATTTTTAATTGGACAGTTTAACTTCCTCTCATTTAGTCAATTCAATTGAGGTTATTTATGTAGCGCCAAGTCACAACAGAAGTAATCTCAGGACACTGAACAGAAATATTTATATGAAAAATAATAATTTAACACTATTTATCTGAGGAGCAGACTGCTTTGAGTCCCTCATGATGAAGAAACCTTTAGCAGAATCAGGCTCAGGACAAGTGACCATCTGCTTCGACTGGCTGGGTTTGAGAGGAACAGATACACAATGGCAGCTCAAGAATCACATAATAGTATCAAATGAAAACTATTCAATTGTAACAATTCATTTTAAGGAAATGAGGTCAATTTGTCCTCTAGTAGTCTAAACCTATAGCAGCATAACAAGACAACCCTAATTATAGGATTTATCAAAAAGGAAAGTCTTAGGCCCAGTCGTAAATCTGGACAATGTGTCAGCCTCATGGATAGAAACTGGAAGTTGGTTCCACAAGAGAGGAGCCTGGTAACTGAAAGATCTTCTCCCATTCTGGTTTTGGAAACTCTAGGAACCACGGGTAAGCCTGTAGTCTGAGAGCAACGTGCTCTGTTAGGAAAATATAGAACAATAAGATTGTGAATATAAGACGGAGCTAGGTTGTTGAGGGTTTTGTAGGTTAGAAGTAAGATTTTGAATTCAATTCTGGATTTGACAGGGAGACAGTGGAGAGAAGCTAAAACTGAAGATATGATCTCTCCCACTAACTCCAGTTAAGACTCTAGGCCGAGATACACTTGAGCGTCCTCAGGTACGCCACTCTACGCGCGCATTTTGTGCGCATGTGTTTTGCTGCCATACTTCAGAAACTATCAGCTTTCAAACGCTCGCGTTCTCCTTGTTGTAATATGAGCAGCTGCGCACGGAGGGGACTCAACTGAGCTCGCTGATTGGTCACTTGCTGACACGCCTACTGAAATGATTGACAGACAGCTTTCTCAGTCAGCTCATGTAGCTCCTTGAAGACCGCGGCGGTGTTCATGCGGTGTTTCTACTATATATGTTATAAAAAGTTCTCTCAGAAATAAAAATAATAACAGGGAGTGCTTTTCCTGCAGCACACAGCCCACCAGGGATATTTAAAACATCGCGCACCCAGGTAGGACCTGAATTCATTCATTTCATTCATGGAGTGAACGGAGGAAGAAGTGATTACTTGACTTTAGGCAAAAAAACAAAAGAAAAGGCCCGATCAGCGATAAAGAAGGGGAATTTATTTAATTTGTGTAACATACAAAACAGTCCGGCGCCGGGGAAGTTTATGGTCAGACACCGCGCATCGCGCACGCGGACGTAGAAAAAAGCTTTGCGCGTACATGCCCTGAGGGGCTACGCGGGGCTACGCTTTTGCCTTGATGTACGTACGCTGCGTATAGGCGTATCGTGAGAATGCTCGAGTGTATCTTGGGCTTGGGCTTCTGGCAGCAGCAGTCTGAGTTTCTGTTTGCATGAAATAAAGAAAGGCCTAATACCGTATTTTTGGGATTATAAGTTGCATTAAGCAAAAGAAAACCGTCAGATAAGTCAAACTTTATTCAACTCATTCACAATAACTCTCAACATTGTTCAGTTGTACCACATAAAATCGGTCCGTGGTCAGTAAGCACAACAAGAATTAATATATAAGGCTCACTGTCGATATTTGAGACGATTAAAGGATTTTAAGTGTGTCTTATAGTCCAAAAAATACGGTAAATAAGAGATGTGTTTTCATTTAGTGACAGATTGTCTTCTTAACAGACAGAAAACATGAAGCGAGCTCAGATCTACAGAGCTGTAACAGGAGCACTTGATCACAATAAAACAGTATTCTGGTTACAACAGTATACTGTACTGTAATACATTTTAAAAATCAGTCATTATAAGGAAAAACGAAACAAGCAGATTTAAAAACAGGGTAATGGGGGCAGCACAGCAGACAAGTGGTTAGAGAATTTACTTCTTACTAAGGTCATAGGACGGCCTCTTGGCCTGGCACCGTTCCGTGTGGAGTTTACATGCTCTCCCCTTCCATGTGAATACATGAATAGATGTGGTCGATGAATAGAACAGGGTAAAAAGACAACGTGTCTGCTCTTCTCTTTTATCATTTGCCACTATCGACATGGATCCAGCGAGAACTACTAAAAGAAATGGGCTCCACCCAGAAACAATTGCACCAGAGTGAGGCGGTGACGTAAGGCGAGCTCTGAACACTTGTTTGTGCGCAGCCAGGGCGAAACTGAGACAGCTGGGGTGCAGAGAAAACAACAGGCAGCCTCTTTACTGTGAAGGAGGAGAAACAGAGAAGGCTGAATAAATTCAAAAGCTGCCTCAATCCCTCAGAGAGGAGGGACAGCTCTCCATGAAACTGAATACCTTACTCCTCTGTGTCCTTAATGAGTACGCTCGCTGCCTCCACCCCAACTCACAGGAAACACGCAAACTCACTTCAACCCCAGGCATAACAGCCACGCCTAAGACCGCTGGCTAATTTAAGACATGATCTAAGGGTCCATGCTCCATCAGTTTTCATATTTGCACACTTTTTCAGAAATTAAATACGTAAATAATGAACAAACTTTTAAAAAAAAAACACCAATCTAAAGACATTTGTGCCAGCTTTGACTTAAAGGGAGGCTGACATGATTTTTGAACTTTTCATATATTGGCACAACGTATATATCTTTTATCATTCAACTATGTTCGTTGTTGCAAACAAAATGATAATTTAATGAAAATTCGTTTCAAAGTGAGTTTAAAATTCGCGCTGTGTTTCTTCACGGGACATCCGGGTACTTCCGCTTGCTAATTTTGTGACGTCATCAATGGATTTCAGTCTGCGGCTGCGTATAGAACGCAGATTCGTTGTCTGCACGTTCGCCTATTTTTAAGAATTCACTATTATTTTTGTATAACTTGAAAAATGCCGTTACGTTGTGTCGCATTTGGGTGTTCTAATATCATCAGTGAACAAGTGAGCCTTTTCACTTTCCCAAAAGATGAAATACTTCTTCAAGACTGGACAAAACAAACAAAGCTGTCCCCCTCGGAGCCCCCCCTCGCTCCACCAGAACGGTTAGGCAGAACCTGCTGTTTCTTGTTCAACCCCCTGAACTAACTTCGGCTTCCCAAACTGAAGACAAATCGCTCAAATCTAAACTTAGATTGCTAAATTCGTCGGTTTCTATATTGTGCGCTATTGTTATGTAAAAAGGGCGTTCTAGGAGACATTCCTACGATGACGTCACAAAATTAGCTAGCGGAAGTACCCGGATGTCCCGTGAAGATATACAGCGCAAATTTTAAACTCACTTTGAAACAAATTTTCATTAAATTATCATTTTGTTTGCAACAACGAACATAGTTGAACGATAAAAGATATATATATGTTGAGCCAATTTATGAAAAGTTCAAAAATCATGTCAGCCTCCCTTTAAAGGTGCTCTCATCTGTTGCGCGCTAACCTTTTTGCCGTACTGAATATAAATCCACAATTCATCGCCAGCCCTATAAGGTTAAGTTTCAAATTTCTGTGCGAAACAACGCACGCAAACGTTCATCCTTCTTCGTTCTGATTGGACGAACCACCTCCTCATGTGATGTCACCGGCTCAGGTGTTTACTTTTTGCTCTGTTCTCGTGTGAACAGGAATTTCCCTCGGTTGTGAAAAAGAAACCACAGTCGACACAAACGACTCGGGGCAGGTTAAAACACAACCACGGGGATTTGGTTAAAAATAGACATATGATGTCATGTTCCCGCCACTGGTTCTAAAGCTTCTCGTGTGTGTCTGTTGACTCACACGTCTCCTTGCACCAGGCCATAGACAGCATGGATGTTCCAGCCAAAGCCGCCGAGCAGCACGATGACCAGGACGATGATGACCGGGGCAGGAAGTCCCCAGCCCAGGAGGAAGTAGAGCAAGTACCGTCGCTCCGTGTGCTCGTCGTTCATCACCAGCACTTGCCAGAAGTTCACTGCCTGAGGAGACAGTTCAGGAGAAACACATAATTACAGGAAGTGGGGTCAGACGTTAGAGTCTGGTAGCGAAAAGAAAAAAAAACATTTTCTTTACCTACTGCAAACCAATTACAAGGGAATGAGTCAAATCTTAGCGACACACAAAGTTTTACTCAGTAACTGTAAAACTGACTACAGTATATTATTGCAATTTTTGTGTTCACTAAATTCTTTTATCTGTGGCAACCATCTTGGATTACGTTGACTCCAAATGTTTGCTGAGCTTTAAATGAACATCCAACAATGACTCGCTGAGAGTTTCATTAAAATTCGTCCAGTGGTTGACGAGATATTTCGCTAACAGACAGACAGAGTTGACACCAACAGTTAATATCAACATTTTAAGTTAAAACATTGTGCAATGTGAGGCGCTCAAAGTATGTGTTGGGGATAATGCTCAGTCACTACCACGACAATTCTTAGCTCAATCTCTGTGAAATGAACTGAGTTATAGCCACACTTGTGTTCCTCCAGCGTAGTTAATTAATTATTTATTTATTTTATTTATTTATAAAATTTGTTCTTTTTTTTTTTTTTTTTACAAAAAACACAATACAAAACAATCCCATAAATGATAACGTACAAAATATAAAAAAAAGTTGGCTGCGACAGCCAGCTTGAACCCTGTTAATTCAAGAGGTTAATCAGTTGTAGATGTATAAACAATTATTACGCTGCGTTGGGGTTGCTCGCCCAGGGCGCCAAATAGGCTAGGACCGCCTCTGATTACGCTGTGAGCATTTAATTCAGAGTCAGAGTCAGAGAGTCTTTATTGTCATTTGCACCGCATGTGGTACATGTGATGAAACGAGATTATGTACACAGGGTCCCAGTTACATTCAACAACAAAATGTAAGAGAAAAACAGTAATAACATCTAGGATATAACTAAGAAAAACATCAACTAGAAATACACTAAGCCCTAATGTAATAGAAAAACATCATTACAAACAGCAGCACGAACATGAGTCTGTATGAGCAGATGGTCACAGATGAACACAGCAACAAGAAAACAGATCAGCATCAGCATGATGTGATATTTTGCAGTGATTATTCTTATTATTTATTTATTCATGAGTCTAACAGCCTCAGGGTAGAAGCTGTTCCTCAGTCTAGTGGTTCTACATTTGATGCTCCTTAACCGCCGTCCTGAAGGGAGTGGGGCAAAGAGTGTGTGTGCTGGGTGAGTGGGGTCTTTCATGATGCAGGTGGCTCTTTTCCTGCATCTGGAGGTGTAAATGTCTGTGATGGTGGGGAGACTGACTCCAACATCTTCTGTGCAGCCTTCACCACTCTCTGTAGAGCTTTTCTTTCTGCAGCTGTGCAGCCTCCATGCCACACGTTGATGCTGGAGCACAGGATGCTCTCCACTGCACACCTGTAGAAGGAGGTGAGGACTGGGCTACTCAGACCAGCTCGTCTCAGCCGTCTGAGGAAGTAGAGTCTCTGATGACCTTTCTTGATCAGGCTGGTGGTGTTGTTGCTCCAGCTGAGGTTATCATTCATGTGTACACCCAAGTATTTGTAGCTGGAGACCACTTCCACCGCAGATCCACTTATGTTCAGTGGGGTGTGGGTTTGTTTGTTCCTTCTGAAGTCCACAATCATCTCCTTTGTCTTCTTCACATTCATGTGAAGGTTATTCTCTTTGCACCAGCTCTCCAGGTGTTCCACCTCCTGCCTGTAGCTGGACTCATCATTGTTTGTGATGCATCCCACCACCGCTGTATCATCTGCAAACTTAACAATATGACAGCCTGGATGGGTGGCTGCACAATCATATGTGAGCAGAGTGAACAGAAGAGGGCTCAGCACACATCCTTTATGAGAGCCAGTGCTGAAGGTAATGGTGGAGGAGGAGAAGTTGTGGAACTTCACGGACTGAAGGTAATTAAAATACTTCCAGTGGTTTATTAGATATTTTGCTAACAGACAGAGACAGCTGACTCCGATGGTTGATGGCAAAGTTTTAAAGACAGATTTTATGCAACCATTTAGTGCTAAAAGAGTGCAGAGGGAACGACTCGGCTACCTGAAAATTAGTATAGCCAATGAGGTGATTGCAATTCCATCTTAACTGACTCCAGATATTAATCAACTGCAGATCCAATGATTTCTAACTGAGAGTTTAAAGATCCACTGACATGATTTTTCTACTATTCATCAAATTGCTCAAAATATATATATTTTATCATTTAAATATGTTCGTTTTTGCAAATAAAATGATAAATCACTTTAATTTTGCTTTAAAAGTGATTTTGAACTTCAAGCTGTGTTTAATCATGGGAAATCCGTTTACACCCGAATGCACCATCTGTGACGTAGTGACCAGAGTGAGAGGCAGAGCTCTGGTCTTGTCACGGTGCGCGGGTGTGCGCAGCTCACATGAAGGTAAGTCTGATACAGCATCAGACCTAAATTAGATCCTGTTGTTCCCTTTCAGTGTGGTCTCTCTGTGCAACATATTTGCTATGGGAATTGCGCCCCCGCGCGATTACCTGAAGGAATACATTCACGCCTTTACGGCCGGGGCGTCACCGAAGAGAGGTACCACCCTTTAGGTACTTAAGCGACTGACGCCCTTCCAACTGTCTCTTTTTTGCCCTTCACCTTGCAAAAACCTGAACTACCTCTCTTCGTAGGACTTCTCTGCTGCTCCATCGCTCAACCTGAGGTGAGCTCGCTCCCTGCACAGAGCGCACAGAGAATTTTTCCCTGCGTACTGCTGGACTAGCACATTTCTATAACCTCGAAGTTTTTTTTTCCTCTCCTCTCTCCACAGGTTGCTTTGCTCAATGGCGTTATAACTATGCCACAACCGCTACCCCGGCTAACATCCTAGCGGGCTAGCCAGCGAAAGCGACACGGCGGAGGAGACACTTGAACAAAGAAGAAAAATGATTCTGGAAGGACTCGCTCGCCTTATCTCGGACATGCCTCCGGAGAAAGGAAAGCGAAAGACAAAACTTCAAAGGAAAACCAACGGGACGGCGAGCCCAACCTCGCGCGCCTGTCCCAGCGGCTGTGGATTTTCCCTCGCAGCAACGGACACCCATGAGGCCTGTCCAGTCTGCCTGGGTATATTTCATGCAAGACAAGCTCTGGACGCGCCCGATTCTTGCCCACACTGCAGCCAGATGCTGGATGCGGTGCTACGGCATCGGGTGGACCTCGTGGCTAAGGCCATGGGAAGCTCAGCTGGACCACAGGAACCAGACACCACAGAGACCCTCACTCCGACCCCGGAGCTCGAGAACATGGCTCTACACGACAGTACGCGCGTCGAATGGGGCGACAACCCTGACCCGCTCGCTCCCATGGTGGACCTAACAGTCGAGTTCGACACCAGAGGCATGATGAATGAAGACGAGATCTCCATCTCAGCCTCAGGCAAATTTTCAGCGGAGGAACCAGAGCTCGAAATCGAGGATCCGGGAGAGGACCTCTCCAGGACCCTGGTACCTGTGCTCCCTGAAACTGACTTCTCTATTCCTGCCCTGTTCGACCTGTACCACAGAGCAGCGGACGCGTTGCACATCCCCTGGCCGGAACCTCCGCCTCACCAACAGGTCACGAGGCTGGCAGGGAACTATTTTTATTCAAAACAGCAGGTAGCAATGAGGCAAAGGATGCCAGTGTTCTCGGACTTCCTCACGGAACTAACCTGCACCTGGTCTCAACCACGAGCACCCATGCTCCTTCCTCTCTCACAGTTCCTCGATGTGGAAGGGATAGATGAGGTGGGAATAGCCAACGCGCCTCAGATTGAGGACACACTGGCGTCCCACCTAGCTCCCAAGTCATCCGGGACAAAACCGACTCTCCCCAGCAAAGCTTGTAGAGCCTCAGCGTCTCTTCTCAAGAAGTGCTACAGAGCTCAAGGACTCACGGCGCGCGCGATGAATGCGTCCGCGATGATGCAGGCTTACCTTGCGGAAAAACTCCAACAACTGCAGGTAACCTCGGATAAGCAAGCTGCTGCCGACTTACTGGACGAAGCCCGCAGAGCAACAGACTTCATTCTCCGTATGATGGGGACAGCTGCTGTGGCTCAGGGCAGAGGTATGGCGGAAGTGGTCATCGCTATCCGCCACCTGTGGATGACGCTGACGGATTTACCGGAGGGACAAAAGGTGCCTTTTCTCCACCACTCAATAGAGACGGAGGGGCTATTTGGTCAGACTTTGGAGCGAATCCGGACCAAGCTGGACCAAAGGCGCAGGCAGGCTGAAGCTCTCAGGGTGGGCATTCCCCGTCGGAGTTTCCCCCCCCCCCCAGGGAGCCTGCTGGAGGCAGACCTGCACAGCCTCGGCACCGCTCGACGACGCGTGCGCCACCGCAGAAGCGGCCAGCATACGAGGAAGAACCTTGGCAAAGACCCCCGCCGAGCCAACCTCGCTCCGAGCACGCATGGAGCAAAAATAGGTTCGTCCCACGCCAGGCGAGCAGGCATAGGGCCTCCTCGGCGAGCCGGGACACCCGACAAAAACGTGCCTGATGAACCAGTCCCACGTTTACATTTTATACGACCTCCTGCCCACGCGGTTACGGGAATGTTCGCACCTTGTTCAGACATTATTTGTATCAAAGTACAAATGGCTGATAACTCTGTTGCATGCACAAACCATGCTCTCCCTGCTGTGAGTGACATCAAATCATGTATGTCGTTACACATAAGCACGAATAAAGCTCGTAAAAGAGCACATCCCTGTTTTATTGACTATCAAAAAAAAAAGAAGAGACGACAACACTAACACAAATAATTTCAACAGTACGGGCCTCTCTGGCCTGTCAGCCGTCATAAAGGGAGGGGCACATCCCCCTCCCTCACAGCCCATGGGGTGTTAGTCTATTCAATAAACCCCAGCAGGGTGCCTCAGGACCTGTCTCTAGAGGACAGACCCAGAGGCGTCTGCGAACAGACCCCCCACCTTTCGCGAAGACAGGTGAGAGAGGACACGTGTTCCAGCCCCCGCTCCATGGTGAACAAGGGGCCGGTCAATACACTAACCAAACGAACACGTGACATGTTCGCACCACAGGAGAGCACGTCAACAGATTCTAAGGATGGAGGAGTCACGACGGATGCCCCAAGGCAGCCACAATTTTCACACCATCACAACAGTAGCTGTGATCATGTTACTGTATGTGTAGATGGACCGGAGTTGAACCAGATTTCTCTTCCTGATTTTGAAAGGAAACTGGGCTCCTTATCAACAAATGATCTTAAGTCTGCCGGTCACAAAGGACCATCTCCACGTTCAAACGTTGCAGCTGCCCCTTTATTATTCATGAAGGACACGTAACGCCCAAGCGGTGAACGAGCAGCACGTGACTTCCCTCACAAAGCTGCATCAAACTTGCTCTCACACAACATTATCCCACTGGGTGAAACACCAATCGAAGTTAGGAGGTCTTCTCGTTTACAAAAACCGCAGCCCCTCAATCTAATAAATCCTGTTTTGGAGGGAAATAATAAGTTCCCTGCTCCAACTCGATCTAATAAAATTAATAGACTTCATCTGCCTTTGACGAAACTCCATCAGTGCAGTCTGTTAACACATCATCGTGGAGGCCCTCTCCCCAACCTGGTTGACCCTCAAAGGCTCACACAGGAAGTTGCATTCAAGCCACTTAGGCCAGGAACTGGAACTAGTTCCAGCTTGTTAGCTGAAAAGGACAGGCTGATGGCTTCGGGCCTGCCGGAGAACGTGGTGAAAACCATACAGAATGCCCGTGCTGGGTCAACACAGTCTTTATACGCACAGAAGTGGCGTATTTTTGAAGCCTAGTGCTCCGAAAGAAATATCATTTCTTATGCTTGCGACCTGGCTCAGCTCTTAACCTTCCTTCAGGATTTACTGGAAAAGGGTCATTCTTATTCAACGATTAAAGTGTTCCTTGCAGCTATCTCTGCTTGTCACGAGGGCTGGGGACACAGGACTCCTGGAGCACATCCAATCATAATGAGATAAATGAAAGGTGTGCTTCGAACCAAGCCACCCAGCAGGACCTTGACCCCTGGTTGGGATCTTGGCCTGGTCTTGGGGGCTCCTTGCGACCCGCCATTCGAGCCTCTGAGCGAGATTAAGATAGATCTTCTATCTTATAAAACGGCTCTTCTCCTGGCTCTTTGCTCGGCAAAACGCGTGGGTGACCTCCATGCTCTATCTGTACATCCGTTATGTACCATATTCGCCCCTGATGGGTCAAAGGTCACCCTGAGGCCTAATCCCGCTTATACTCCCAAGGTCTTGACCTTGAACCATAGGAGTCTAGACTTTGACCTCTCCTCCTTCCCACCTGCCCTTGTCCTTACTCAGGAACAGGAGAGACTAAAGGCTCTCTGCCCTGTGAGAGCTTTACGCACTTACATACAGAGAACAGCCGAATGGAGGGAAACAAACCAACTGTTCGTCTGCTTTGCCGCACCTGCTACAGGAAAGGCCCTATCAAGACAGCGCCTCTCACATTGGGTGACGGAGGCCATTAAGAGGGCGTACAGTAGCAAAGGTCAACAGGTGCCCCCTGGAGTGCACGCTCACTCAACTAGGGGCTTGGCCACTTCGTGGTCACTGTTCAAGGGCGTGCCAGTTGCAGACATTTGCGCTGCTGCGAACTGGAGCTCATTAAACACTTTTGCAAAGTACTATAGTTTGGATGTTACTGCGTGTGATGTCACTCAAGCTGTTCTTTCTAATACACAATAGAAAGTAGCTTTGAGATGCCCACTGGTCAGAGGCAGACGTTCACAGTGGCAGGTATTTTACTGAGCATTTCAAGGGCGTGAATGAATTACGTTCCCATAGCAAATATGTTGCACTGAGAGACCACACTGAAAGGGAACTGAAAGTTATGCACCATAACTCATGTTCCCTGAAGGAAGGGAACGAGGTGCAACATAGCTGGCCCTTTTCAATGCTGAAAGCTCGGTGAAGTGCAATTTTGGAGACAGTTGGAGGGGCGTCAGTCGCTTAAGTACCTAAAGGGCGGTACCTCTGACGCGGGGTGACGCCCCGGCCGTAAAGGCGTGAATGTATTCCTTCAGGTAATCGCGCGGGGGCGCAATTCCCATAGCAAATATGTTGCACCTTGTTCCCTTCCTTCAGGGAACATGAGTTATGGTGCATAACTTTCAGTTTCTTGTTCCATCACCCAAACTATTTTCTGCTTCCCAAAATGAAGACAAATAGCTCAAATCTTCACATAGATTGCTAAATTAGTCCGGTTTTAAAATGTCCTCTATTAAAGAGACGAGAGCCCTCTGCCTCTCACTCTGGACACTACGTCACAGATGGTGCGTTCGGGTGCAAACGGATCTCCCATGATTAAACACGGCTTGAAGTTCAAAATCCCTTTTAAAGCAAAATTAAGGTGATTTATCATTTTGTTTGCAAAAACTAACATATTTAAATGATAAAATATATATATTTTGAGCAATTTGATGAATATTAGAGAAATCATGTCAGTGGACTTTTAATTAGCGTAATGTTTTGTTAATGCTACAGAGTAGGGGTGTCAAACTCACTTGCAAAATGGGCCAAAATTACGGTACAACCTTTTTCCAACTAAGGGCCAGTTTCAGAATCTACATGAACTCAAATCAGACACCCAGCATATTTTCTTGGTACAGGTTCCTCAACAAGAGTTTGATTGGTCTCATTTGATGTTCTCTGTTGCACTTTTAACATCGTAATCAAAGATTACTGAAAAAATTCAAGTGATAAAAGTATTTTTTGTGTAACATATCATCTTGGGGGCCAGATAAGATGTCAATGAAGGCCACATTTGGCCCCCGGGCCTTGAGTTTGACATGTGTGCTATAGAGAAATGAACAGACAGTAATAAACTGTGGTGTTGACGGGTCATATTTTAAAGCTTTTTCTGCTTGTGAGAACATTTTGTTTTCCTAAAGAGTGAAACATCTCGCTGAAATCACACCCAAAACAGCCATGTTTGCTTTGTATGTTAGCAGAGGTTTAGAGTCTCGTACGTCGGACACACTCATTATTCGAGCATGTTTTGTTAAACAAGTCTTTGGCTGTGCAGACACAAAGTCTTCTGACTGCGTCTGGACAGAGCAAAAATAGACGATCAGCTTTTACATTTCCAAGTTGAGAGCAGCTGAGAGAAACTCACACGACGACACATGAGTAGCTGAAGGGTATGAACCAAACAAACAGCTTCGATGGCTGCAGGTGATCTTAATGTCCATCTGTTTGCAAACACTCGAACACGACATGTACACGAGGACAATGTGATACAACACATGCCAGCAGGCTAACAAACGCTGACTCCTCAAAGCCTTAATTCAAACCTGACTGCACAAGCACCCAAGAACAAATGCAGACAAACAGATAGTATCTATGCAGTACTTGAAAAATAAAAAATAAATGCTGGCTCTGTTGTGTAACACTTCGGCTGCGCTGCGCTGAGACAATGGAGGGAAGTGAGGCAGCTCTAAGAGCTTATGTTCTTAAAGGGTGAGCAGGGCTGGAGAGATCCAGAAGACTGGATTATGAAGAGTGTGCAGCTCCGTGGTCAGTGCTGAGGTCGTGTATTCATGAGGCTGCAGTTTTTGAGAACATGTTAGATCTGCCGTAAAGTAATCGCCAAATTTTACATGTGAGTATGCTCGCTGTGGTGTCTCCTGCAGAAAGGAAGCAGCTGAAAACAACAGCTGTGCTAAAGTTGTGGCCTCTGCATTTGAACTGTTGATGCACAACATTGTGTTGCCAGGGAGCATGGCTGGGGTCCAGGTCTGCAGGCGATGAGTTTGTTTTGTTGTGCCTTTTATCAACAGCATGTTTTTTTTTGTATTTACAACTGCTTTTAGGTTGCATTAAAGTTATAAATATATGATTAGCTGAGAGATTTGTGCAGCATTGAATAATCATAGATAAAAAAATTGAAAAGCAATATTATCCAAGTTTTTGTTTGTAGTTACTTGTTTAAAGTCTATTAACAGTATGCACCTACAGAAATGAGCATCTTCTGCAAAAATACAGACTAAAGGCTGAGTGATGAAAGACTGAGGAAATTAGCTAAATATGCTGAAAATGAACCGTAGAAGAAGCTCAAACTAGAACATCTTTAATCAAAGTGCAAATAACAAAAAACTGTAGAGATCATTCGACCTTTATTTAGGTAGGTTAATCCCATTGAGCCTCGAGGACTCATTTACAAGAGAGACCTAGACATCATGTTTTATCTATCACAACAAAAATGATGTGATGGATGAAGTGAAAAATGCAAAAAGCTGTAAAGTATTGTATTTTTTAAAATCCCTTGTGAAAATGACTAATGAAATGTTGGGTACCGGTATATATATATTTTTTTTGATTCTCAATTAAAAATCAACTGAACAAACGGTACACAAACGCCTCCACACACCCTTCACGAGAGTTTGTATTTGTATCTTGTATAATGTTCTGTTGTTCTATGTTGTTAATAAAGTAAAAAAATAAAATAAAATAAAAATAAAACCCCACCACTTAGGGTTTGGCTTAATTTAATTCCGTTTTTTTTTTTTTAAATGTAATTCTGTTTTTTCAAATGTTGTTCATTTACACCTCAAGTCCACCATACTTGACAATGAAAAATGCCAAACATCACACTGATAAATGCTTAGTTGGGTTTTCTGAGGGTTTGTCAGATTTTATTAGGCGAAAGAAATCTCAAAAAGTATTCTGAGAATATATTTTTTTTATCTCATTTTATCATTTTTATAAACCAGCCACTAGGGAGCACAAGTCAGTGTATCTCTTGTGCCGGTCCCACGCCCGATTAAATGGTGAGGGTTGTGTCAGGAATGGCATCCGATGTAAAACACTTTTGCCAAAACCATAATGCGAGTTCATCAAAGTGAAACCATACCGGATCGGTCGAGGCCCTGGTTAACAACGACCGCCACCGGTGCAATGACAGGCAAAGGTAGAGAGCTGGCTGACATGATGCAGAGAAGAAAGGTAGATGTTTTATGTGTCCAAGAGACCAAGTGGAAGGGCAGCAAGGCCCGCAGCATTGGAGCAGGGTTCAAACTGTTTTACCATGGTGTGGATAGAAAGAGAAATGGAGTAGGGGTTATCCTGAAGGAGGAGTTGGCAAAGAATGTATAGGTGAAGAGAGTGTCAGATAGGGTGATGTGTCTGAATGTAGAAGTAGAAGATCTGATGCTAAACATCGTCAGTGGTTATGCACCACAGGTTGGATGTGATGGGAAGAGAAAGATACATTTAGGAAATATCTGGATTTAGTGATAGATTATTCCCAGGGAGGAAAGAATGGTGATTGGAGCAGAC
Source organism: Garcialebias charrua (assembly GCA_038048925.1). Taxonomy (NCBI): domain Eukaryota; kingdom Metazoa; phylum Chordata; class Actinopteri; order Cyprinodontiformes; family Rivulidae; genus Garcialebias; species Garcialebias charrua. The sequence continues at coordinate 18,757 of JBBPBX010011867.1, forward strand.
CTGAATGGACATGTTGGTGAAGAAAACAGAGGGGATGAGGAAGTGATGGATAGGTTTGGTATCAAGGAAAGAAACCAGGAAGAACAGATGGTGGTGGATTTTGCCAAGAGAATGGAAATGGCTATAGTCAATACCTATTTCCAAAAGAGGGAGGAACATAGAGTGACCTATAAGAGTGGAGGAAGGAGTACGCAGATCGACTACATTCTGTGTAGAAGAGGAAACCTGAAGGAGATTGGAGACTGTAAGGTTGTGGCAGGGGAGAGTGTGGCCAGACAGCATCGGATGGTTGTGTGTAGAATGACTGTTGTTGCGAAGAAGAGAAAAAGAGTAAAATCAGAGAAGAAGACCAAATGGTGGAAGCTAAAGAAGGAAGAATGTTGTGAGAAATTCAGAGACGAGCTGTTAAAGGCTCTGGGTGGTAAGAAAGAGCTTCCAAGTGACTGGGCTACTACAGCAACAGTAATTAGAGAGACAGGTAGGAAGGTACTTGGTGTGTCATCTGGACAGAGAATGGATGATAAGGAAACCTGGTGGTGGAATAGTGAAGTGCAGGACGCCATTCAAAGAAAGAGATTAGCCAAGAAGAAATATGACAGTGAGAGGACTGAAGAGAGGAGACAGGAATATAAGGAGATGGGACATAGAGCAAAGAGGGAAGTAGCTAAAGCAAAGCAGAGAGTGTACAATGAGTTGTATGGGAGACTGGACACTAAAGAGGGCGAGAAGGACTTGTGCCGATTAGCAAAACAGAGGGATCAGGCTGGAAAGGATGTGCAGCAGGTTAGGCTTATTAAAGATAGGAATGGTAATGTTCTAACAAGTGAGGAGAGTGTGACAGGAAGATGGAAGAATGAGGAGCTAATAAATGAAGAGAATGAAAGAGAAAGAAGAGTACAAGTCATAGAAACTGTGGACCCGGAAGTGGGAAAGATTAGTGAGGGTGAAGTTCAGAAAGCTCTGAAAAGAATGAAGAAGGGGAAGGCAGTAGGACCCGATGACATACCAGTGGATGTTTGGAAATGTCTTGGAGAGGTGGCAGTGAGGTTTTTGACTCAAATATTTAATGGAATATTTGAGGGTGAGAAAATGCCTGAAGAATGGAGAAGAAGTGTGCTGGTTCCCATTTTTAAAGGACAACACCCACCGTGACAGTAACAATTCACCATATTGGAGAATTACTGTAGTATTTTATGAATTTTATTTTCATTTTTGCATTTGGGCCAGGCGAGGGTTAAAAAAAAAAAAAAAAAAAAACCCACTCCCGAATGAATCCGGAAACCTGGCCGAAAAGTCCCGAAGGGTCATGCCTTTCGTTACATTGATCTCCACCCAGAAAGCAAGGCAGAAGGTAGGAGTGAGTTTCCATGGAGGTTTATGAGAGTGAGAGTAAAACTGCATATTTCCTGGTGCATTTTTGTGTACAACTGGACCAGTGGTCTGCTTTTATTTATTATTTATTTTATAGACCTTTTTAATAAGATATAACACCGCTGCGACTGTTGCTGGCTGCTCTCCTCTCCTCTGCCCAGAGAGGAGCGAGCCGCGCGGCTTCTCCCTGGCTCCCCGTTCCGCTGCGGGTCAGCTTTGAAGTTCGTGCTGGGGCTCGGTTCTGTCCAGCCTTGTTGCTGGAGCACGGGGAAGCACAGAGAGCACGGGGAAGCCCGCGCGCGATGGTACATCCAGACCGACAGAGCTCCGCGCTGCGGCTGCCTTTCTACTCCCGACCTGTCTGGTCAGGGGAGAGAATAAAAAGGCGATGCGGAAATGAATGAATTTGTCGCGATCAAGCGAATTAAACTAGTATGTCTACGTGGATGCTGCTCAGAATATGACAGACATCAGTGAGCAACCGCTTCTCTTTTTTTTTTCCTCTCTTAGAGCAGCGGTCATGGAAGTTGATGAAGGCTTATTAAAACTCCGCCTGTAACTCCAAGGCGGAATCTTTAGTGATGTGAATGCCCATATTTGGAGAGGGGCAGATCTTCCCGGAGCTTCTGCTAAAATCTGCTATAAATCATGAAATAACACATTTTGCATTATTTCTCTACAATATAAATAAACGCTCCTGTATTATTTTTAAATAAACTAATAAATATTAATGGCGATGCAATTTGAAAACATGGTGGGTCATGGACTTTAAGAACAAGGCTGATGTACAGAGTTGGAGCAACGGCAGAGGAATTAAGTTGATGAGCCACACGATGAAGATCTGGGAGAGAGTTGTGAAAGTAAGACTTAGACAAGAGGTGACTATCTGTGAGCAGCAGTATGGTTTCATGCCAAGAAAGAGCACCACAGATGCCATCTTTGCTTTGAGAATGCTGATGGAGAAGTACAGAGAGGGTCAGAAAGAACTCCATTGTGTGTTTGTGGATTTAGAAAAAGCATATGACAGGGTGCCAAGAGAGGAGGTGTGGTATTGCATGAGGAAATCTGGAGTGGCAGAAAAGTATGTTAGACTGGTACAGGACATGTATGAAGACAGCAGGACAGTGGTGAGATGTGCTGTAGGAGTGACAGATAGCTTCAAGGTGGAGGTGGGATTGCATCAAGGATCGGCTCTGAGCCCCTTCTTGTTTGCTCTGGTGATGGACCGACTAACAGATGAGGTCAGGCAGGAATCCCCATGGACTATGATGTTTGCAGATGACATTGTGATCTGTGGTGAGAACAGGTGGAAGAGAACTTGGAGAGGTGGAGGTATGCACTTGAAAGAAGAGGAATGAAAGTCAGCCGTAGTAAGACAGAGTACATGTGTGTGAATGAGAGGGAGGCTGGTGGAACAGTGAGGCTACAAGGAGCAGAGGTCACAAAGGTGCAGGACTTCAAGTACTTGGGGTCCACTATCCAGGAAAATGGGGAATGTGGTAAAGAGGTGAAAAAGAGAGTCCAGGCAGGATGGAGTGGATGGAGAAAAGTTTCAGGAGTGATTTGTGACAAAAAGGTGTCAGCAAAGGTCAAAGGAAAAGTTTACAAGACAGTGGTGAGACCAGCTATGTTGTATGGTCTGGAGACAGAGACATGGACAAAAAGACAGGAGAAAGAACTGGAAGTGGCAGAAATGAAGATGCTGAGGTTCTCCTTAGGAGTGACAAGGATGGATAAGATCAGGAATGAGATCATCAGAGGTACAGCACATGTTGAACAACTGGGAGATAAAGTTAGGGAGGCCAGACTGAGATGGTTTGGACATGTCCAGAGGAGGGACAGTGGGTATATTGGTAGAAGGATGTTAGAAATGCAGCTGCCAGGAAAAAGACACAGAGGAAGGCCAAAGAGGAGATATATGGATGCAGTTAGAGAGGACATGAAGGTAGTTGGAGTGAGGACAGAGGATGCAGAGAACAGAGTGAGGTGGAGGAGGATGACTCACTGTGGCGACCCCTGAAGAGTGAAAAGCCGAAAGAAGATTTTGTCATTTTTATCTGCGTCATGAAAATGATATCTCAGATCTTTTGTGAGGCTCTGTGTAAACAAGTTACAAACAAGTAATATCTTACCTGTTGTGGATAACTCATTCAAGAGAAATGGACTTTATTCTGACTGACCTGAAGAGATCATGTCTAGTGTGATCAGGGCCAAAACCAACGTATACAATAAAATGAAACTAGAATGTTCCTGGAGAATCTTTGACGGGGACTGCCACATTGCAGCCAATTTAAATTGGTGATTTGACAGGGGTTTGCTCTCAGCTACCACTATACCAATTATCTACTCAATATGGCAAATAAATAATAAACAAATAAATGAGTTAGAGTCATTTTTCCTTTTAAGCTATGATGACGATCTTGGATTTTTTAATTTGGATTCAGTATGTGATGGGAAATGTTTTCAGCTATAACCTCATCAAATTTGAACTCCACATGTTGGAAAATAGCTTAGTTACAGCCGTTTAAATGTAGCTTTGGTGGCCATCTTGGATTTTTCTTTGGATTCAATATGTGATGTAATCGTCAGTTAGAAGCTGTTGAGTTCCGTCAGGCATTTTGAATGAGAAAAATGGCATCCTTGTTTGCAAATTATGTCACCATGGTAACTAGAAATGACAATAAAAGTAACAGCACACATCAAGTGCTAACCCATCGAGCCGGTCGTTTTGAAATAACAATTGTAGGGGTACACATTGTGGTAGGCTACGGGCCACATTAAAGTTGATGGAAGAGTATATAAAGTTAAGAAACCCTTGTTAGGTGGATAATGATAAGGGGCTGCTTTACTAGGCAGTCCCCAGCAAATAAAAATAAAATTTACAGCCCACCAATCTGATAAAAAAAAAAAAAAACTCAATTTCACCAAACTGAAATTATTCAAAGATCCATCTACATCAGGTGTCCTGAATCACTCCTTCAGTTTATTTTATAGATATACTTTTTATATATTTTTTATACTACTATGGAAAAACTCAGGGCAGTATTACACTTTTATTATTTAATTTTATGCTTATGTTCATTAAATGTTTAGTGTTTTAGTGTTGGTGTAAATTTTCATACTTTTATACTACTATGCAAAAACTCAGGACAGTGTTACACTTTTACTATTTTATGCTTATGTTTATTAAATGTTTCAGTGTTTTAGTGTTTAAATGGTTACTGTTGCACCGAGGGACTGAGAGAAACGCAATTTCAATCCTGCGTATGTCCTGTGCATATTGCAGTTCTGACAATAAAGTTGACTTTGACTTTTGACTTGTAAGACACTGTTTATAACTTTTCCAACCAACGCCACTTCAAAAGTCCTGAACTTTTCCTTTAAACTATTTTTCAGGTCATCTTTGAGGCGGGGTGTCCTCCTGTTATTGCAAGCAAACATGTGTCTGCTCAGAACAGGCTGTCTCGTCTGACTACACAGCTGTAAAGTAGGTCTCCTTTTGTTTGACTTTCAGATGGCACAATGAAAAAGGATAACCACACACTGCAAAAACAGATCAGATGAGCTTCTCCTGGCTTGTGTTTTATAATACGCTGCACAATTAAAGCATGCTGGGTGCGCCAAGAAAAGGCATTATAGGATGGAGATTAAATTATTGGCATTAAGACAAGGTGTATATTCCCCAGTCTCTAAGATGGGTTGCTGGCGCCTGATCCTTTCAGTCACTTATCTGAAAGCAGCTAAATGATGAGACAAAAAAAGGGCAGTGAGGCGTCACGTCGGAGATGACAATGAGGGTTCAGTGCCACGCGTTAATGTAGGCCAGCGTGGCGGTATAACTTCATCCTCAGCAAGAATATCTGCTGACAGCCAATAAATGAGCGGAGGGGCTTTTAGGCTGGAGTATTGATGAACAAGAGCAATTTATGAAAAGGTGCGTTTCGGCGAGCGACAGCGCGAGCGCATGAATCTCCAAGTGATTGTTTTCTCCGTGCAGCGTTGCCCCAGTTATTCGTAATTCTCCACTAGATGCAATCAGCTCCAACAACAAACATGCGTGCCTAAAACCAGTTTGCACGTTATTTCATCTCAGCTCCTGACATGCAGATTGTTACACTTCTTAAGCCTCTGAGCCCTTATCCCTTAAGAAATCTCAGAAGTCATTATTGGTTAAAAACACAACAAAAGAACCAGACGTAAAAACATCCTTTATGCAGTCAGCACGCACTGTGCATCACAACTCTGGCTCCTTTAGCATATTTAATCGTAATATTCTCCACCAACAAACAACTCAGTGAGCTCCAGGAGGGATTATGTTGACCATGTAAACACTGATTATAGCCACTTAAAAATGCAACATGCCAATGACTGTAAAGGGGTAAAAACAAGGCAAAAAACATGATTTATACATGAGGAGGGCAATCAGAGAGAAATTAAAGAGTTTATTTTAAGACAGTTTATGAGTTTGGAGCAACATGTAGCTGAACTTTAGCTGCTACTGAACCATTTGGAGACAGTCAAATTAGACATGTAATCACACAAAATCACCGATTGAAGATATTTTGATTCACCATGATGATAAATAACACATTATTCAGAATATTATTTGAGCTTTTCAATACCTGTTTTGGCCAATTATAAAAAAAGTTATTTTGAAACAACGACAATGAACATGCATGGCATAACATGAACAAATATGAAAGGGTCGTCAAATTAACTTATTTAATCAGACTATGTTCTTAAAAATGTTTGTTTCTTGGCTAATCTGAAGGCAATGACGAGATTACACGGGTCTCTTCCTTGGATAGAAACAAACTGAATGAGCTACTGAGGTACTCTGATCCATGTTTACAACATTCCTGTGGTCACAAGTCACCTCTGAAGGATAAAACACTGCACAGGAAAAACCTACACAGCACCTCAGAGTCATGCAGTAAGGAAAGCAAAACACATTGAGACTGGTATCCTTGGGTTTTAATTATTTTTTAAATAAAATAAAAGTAATTCAAGTCTTTACTACTGTACATTGATTGGTTTTGTTCAGTGGTGGGATGTAACTAAGTACAAGTACTTCGTTACTGTACTTAAGTACATTTTTCATATATCTGTACTTTACTTAGGTAGAGTTAAATGTGGGTACTTTTGACTTTCACTCCACTATATTTTACAATAGGCATCTTTACAATCTACTACACTACATTTCTATAATGTGTTGCGTTACAAGTTACATTCACATTGTGTTTTTTTAATTTCTTCGTTAGTTTGAAAATAACCAATGGTGAGAGGGGAGTTGGTTCATTGAATCACTGCAAAGTGGCAGGTAACGTTAGAGCTGGACCAGTGACATAAGTGCTAATACTGTATATACTTTGTACATCACTGAGCTGGGTGCACCTGCAGCACCGCTAACACACCCAAAATGGATTCCACCACGGCGAGTCCCATGGCCTCATTGAAAGACTATTGAAAGACGATTGAAAGACTATTGAAAGACGATTGAAAGACTATTGAAAGACGATTGAAAGACTATTGAAAGACGATTGAAAGACTATTGAAAGACGATTGAAAGACTATTGAAAGATTATTCAGTACAGCAGGACAGATTCTTTCTTCCAAAAGAACCAGACTGGACTCAAAAAACTTTGAAAACCAACTTCTTCTGAACTTGAACAAGAAATTCTTGCTGCAATATTAAAATGTGTCAGTTCATGGATGTTAGGAGACAAGAGATGTCTCCAAATGGCTCAACACACTGGTCCAAGTTTTGAAAATGGTGTCAGGAAGTTAAAATATTGTTCACTACTAACCCATTACAGTACAAGGTTGACTAGACAGTATTTTAACTAGAGTTGATGACAAACTGGAGTTGAAATGATCAGAGCCTGTTCCTTTGTTAGGTATAATGCTCCTTTTTTCAGGCAGACAACTTTTACTTAAATATTTTTACTGCAGTTAAAATGACACATTGTTTTTGTTTTGTGTTAAATAAAAACTTTCAAAGGTATAATCATTCCTCTTTCTTATTTTGCTTAATGACATTTAACTCTGCATGTCATCCATGAAATTCTGATGCACAGAATCACAAGTCCAAGTGTGAACTGTGTCACAGAGTAAACACAATAAAAACATGTATTATCTGCAACATTGTTCATTAAAATGACTCAACACTATTAATGTATTACAGAAAATATACATACAGTAGGTACACTGAATGATATTGTAGACAGTTTCATTAGGTAATACATTCAGCAAGTACTTTTACTTTTAATACTTTAAGTATTTTTAAAAGGAAGTACTTACTTAAAAACGTTAATGTGGTACTTTTACCAGAGTACATATTTGTCTGTTTATTTGTACTTTTACAATGTTTGAGTTCTTTCTCCACCACTGGTTTTGTTAGTAAAAGAAGCCCTTACAATGAAGAAGCAAGGCCTGAGAGGGTGAGATGTTAATAAATGAACACTGAAGTCAAAGTTCATGTCCCGCAACAAACTTCATTTTACGCAAAAAGTAAAAACTTCCCTTATACAGTAGTGTAATGATTAACTGCTTAATACAGAAATAAGTCAGGCTCATTTTAAAATTATTTTTTGATGCTAATAAAACTGTTAAACAGCCTAACTTTATGCCATTTTTGAGCAATCAAGTAAAAATAAAGTTATATTTCAGGATGTAATTATCCAGAATAAACTCCCATTATGAAAAAAGGCTATAATCTACAGCAAACTACTTCAATCTGGTGACCCAGTGGGATTATATTCAAGAAGTTTGAGTCATGTAGTGTTTTTGCTCCTGACATTACCTGCATCAGCATCCAAAAAAACTGGCTCAGGTAGAAATAGTGGCAGAAGAGCGCCAGAGTTGCACAGCTGTCCTCTGAAAACAATCGACCACGGAACGCTGACACCAGGAAACAAATCTGTAGACAAACAAAACAAAAAAGACACATATTACAGTTATTAACTACTGAGAGTAGACCTTTGGGTCAAGCAAGAAAAACCCCTTTTTTATGTCTGCACACATTTTTGTCTCCTCTGCAGACCTTTATTTATGTTTTATTTTGTTTTGCTGCTGTCTGCATCACCAGGCAGGAAGATGCAGGAGAAATAGATAAAAACATCAACAAGGCAAATAAGCATGTTTCATAAAATCCCTCCTCCGCTCAAAGGTTTATCCAAATGTGTGGGAGAGTGGATGTTTTATAAAATGGTCTTGCACAATCTATGCACCAAAAAAAGCTTTAATGTGTTTATGAGAAAGATTGAAGACAGTTTTGCAGGTGTTTCCAAAAGCCTGTAACTTTGGAGGCATGCGTGACAAGAAAACCCACGAGGGCGGCAGAAAAATGCTGCAGCTCCGCTGTCCATCAGAGACTTTCATTCACTTGTGGTGCCAATGCAGTCAGGCACTAGTTACATAACCTGCAGCCTGTTGGCCCACCACCAGCTCAGCAGAGCAGAAAGGAAGTGAACACAAGCAGGAACAGGAGGGTTTGGGTCTGATCACTTCTGAAAAGTGCTCATTCCAAATGTATACACTGTATATCGTGTTGTGCAGCTTTGAAAATAAAACATGCAAGTTATACACCAACCATGCAGCTCAGTCAGGACTGTGCAGTGACTTTAAGTGGTTGTATGCTGCTCAGCATGGACACAATATGCAAAGAAGTATGAGAGAAACAGAGAAGATCCACATGATTTTGGTGCAATATGTTAGAAAAAATAGCTCCAAAGAGCTCTATAGCACTTTGGAGCTATGTACTTCACATTAAAACCACTGCGAAAAATTCAAACAGGTCACAAAAGCTTGGACTGTATGTGACTGAACTGGCATTTTGATATCTTTGATTGTTTGTGCACAATCAGTTTAAGTTTTAGGATTCTTACTGGTGACTGACTGATGTCACTAACTTTTGTTTATACAGTATACAGTATATATTTTTTATTTTGCAAATAAACTCTCCCACATTTATTTTTTGAAAAATACGCACACAAAAAAAAGCATCAAAACGTGCATCTTTGTCTTCTTTCCCCCAGCATGTCGATCATGTTTTCTGTCAAACCCCACCAGAGAGTGCACACACAGTCTTTCAGACTTCACTTATATTTTAGCTGAATATTCTCTTCAAAGCTAAAATTGATGTATTTTTAATTTGTTATATGTCCTACATAAAACACTGGAAAAACATAAAAAAAGTCACTTGTGTGACCATTAGAGTCTTCAGCTGATCACTTTTCAATAATTCTTATACAAACTATAACGCTCGATGAGTCCTGGAGGCTCAATGAGATTAACCTGCCTAAATAAAGGTTGAATGAATAACAGTTTATGGCTTTTATCAGTCCGTTTCTGTCTGCCTCTCATTAACTTAGCAGTCAGGGAGTGAAAGACACAAGTGTGTGGTTACCATGGTGTCCATAATAAGCCAACAGCTGCAGTTTTAATATTTCTTTTGGTTTTGGTTCTTGTTACATTTCCTACATCAAAATGAAGCTCCGGTTATTAGACATATATTATTAACAACGTAATATTCATGCAAGACACCACAAAATAACTTGTTTGTTCAAGAGTTTCTAAAAATACTTAACCTTATTCTGTTTTCCTTTTTCTGTAATATATTTTGTTTTCCTTCCTTTAAAAAAATAATAACTTTGTTTATTTTTCCGTGCCCTAATTTATATTATTTTCTAAGCCATCTGTGAACAACAAAATGACTATTCCTGGATTTTCCAGGTCTCACAAGTCCCTGCCTGCATATTCTTATTGAGCAGAAAGTTCAAGGAGCATGCCAGCTCTTTCTCTATAAAAAATAAAAATAAAATGTACCCATGAGTCAGTTTCCCATGCATGGTCCAAACCATGCCTGGAGGATGTAGGAGGGGAAGCGCAGGAAGAGAACTCACGCCTGGGGTACCTGGAATTGTGCCTGAGCTGAGAGGCCATCCAGGTAGTTTATGAGAACACATATTATGCAATAAAACTGGGTGCTTTTGACAAAAAAGAGAAAAACTTGTCTGTTAAAAAATATAGATAAAGTAAGAATTTTCCTTGTTCCACGTGGAAACAATAAATCAAGAACACTTGAAGCAATAAGCCAACAAAATCTACTGAATTTAATGGTTTCTTTGGAGGGGCTGGTTTTCCTTTGTCTTTGACTTCATCTAAAACACAAACCACTGTGCTGCAACCTGACGAGTAACAGAATGAAGTGGTCAACCTGCGCAGAACACAGACAGATTTTTAATAAACTAATCAAAAAATGAATAGGGGCAAAGGGATAAAAAATGTATGTGTTGTATCTTTCAGCAGACAGTGTCTGAGTCTGTGAGTTGTGCAACATGTTGTTTAAGTCGGTGACCAAAACCAGGTAAACTGTAAAAATTACCCAAGTCATCTACCCTGACTGTGATAAACTGGGTTTCCCCTAACCAGTGCTTGTCTGGTCACTATGTCAAAATGTCTTCAGATAAAAATAAAATAAAATAAACACAAACACACTTTAGAGGGAACCATCATTAGGATTTTGTAAGGAAGCTTAGATCTCAAACCTTAGAGTCAACAAAATATTGAATGCATTTGGAATAAATATGGAATAAATGATGACACTTAAAACGGGTCAGAACAAAAATATATATATATACAGTATATATATATATACATATATATATATATATATATATATATATATATATATATATATATATATATATATATATATATATATATATATATATATATATATATATATATATATATA
>JBBPBX010011867.1:30073-46080 GCA_038048925.1 Garcialebias charrua
GTGCATGCGTGAAAGAAGCGGAGTGTGCTCTGTTCACACAAGGAGAGCTGTTGGTCAGGCTACTTCTTGTTGTGCTATCAACTCTAACATACCGGTAGTTATTGAATCAAGGGTTTACTTATGTAGGTGAACATAGATGTTTAACAACCAATCAAAATACACCAGAATGCAGGAAATAGCATCTATTTATTCAAAATGTTCTGGGGGAGGACCCACAGAGATGATCACAGGAGATCTTTGGTCAAATAAATCTACATGCCCTTTGCTCTGGAGTTTTTCCTCCTATTAAAGAGACTTCAAATATATTGAAGTAAAGCTCTCTACTGCTAAAGGCCTGGACCTGACATGGATTTCAGTGTTTAAGCTGTTGGCAAGTGTGTTAGATATACAGCCCTGGGGTGTTTTCATTGTCATTATTGCAGATGCCAGTGGAACCTGTTTGGTAACCAGTCACAGAGGTGGGTGGGATTTGGAGATGATGATCATAATAATAATAATAAGAATGTCTTTGTCTGTCATCTGTGTATGTTTCCCATACACAGACGAAATTCGTCTCTGCATTTAACCCAACCACCACCAGGTGGTGCAGTGAGCAGCCAGAAAGCGCCCGGGGAGCTGCGCAGATGTAAAAGTCATCAGAGCCAGGGCTGTTCTGTTCTGACTCTTTTTGTATAAGACACCAGGAGTCAATATGTCCAGACCCTCAGGCACCATTTTATTCAAAGCAGAGACTGGACAGTGGTGGAGGAAACAAAACACAAGAGTGTTGTGTGTTTCGAGCAGTTTCCGGTGGAAGAGGAAACACAGAAGCTCACACATGCACTACCTGCTAGCTGCCTGCTAACATATGACTGTATAAGACAAATATCAATTACTGTTTGCATTAGAAACTGTGCACAAAGTGTGAATACATCAAAATTTAGCAAATTAAGAGTGTAATCAAGAGGTTGACCATTTTAGACACTAAAATATGAGACGTGTTAGGTTGGTGGGTTTCTGCGTTTATCTTCTTGATTCATTGATTTCTAGGTTCCTTGGTGGTGCTTTCATGTTTAGTTGAATTTAGTTTAAACCTAAGCATTTTGTTTTGTTGGATTTTCAGCCTGAATTTAGGCCCTCGCTCTAACCATCCCCCAATCCACAACTGACAGATTAAGACCTTAAATCTCGGTTCACTGCTTTGGCTAAATGTTTAGTTAAAAAAATCTTTCCCATGACTCTAAATCATTCGGCATGAAACCTGCTCATTATTGTAACTCCTGCCTTGGAAGAGATTTTTCACCGTGGACAACATGTAACCATGGTTTTATTTCACAATTAGGACTGAAAGCACAGAAATAAATTCTTGCTTCTTAACCTAGAAATGGTAAATGATCCAGATGCTGAAAGCACAACAGCCTCACTGAGTAGAAATACTTGAAAACTGCAAAGTCAAGACATAAACAGCACATCGTGCTGTAAAGTTCAACCAATAGCTGAGAAGGCAGAAGGAACAGTCCAGCACCAAATCTGACTCAAAGCCCAGTGGGTCTACGTGCTGCTGCTGGGTGCTGCTCCCATGTTCCTATAGCAAGTTGTGGAGCTAATCGATGGGCCTGTGCTCAGGCTATAGTGCACTAGTGAGGCTAAAAATAGCCTGTGCCAGATGCATTACATCACTGAGGGAACAAGGTCTTAGCTGCCTGCCTGTCCATCTACGCCCCATTCAGAACTCGAGTACCTCCATTTGCCTCCCTTTCTCCTTCCTGCCTCTCTACTCCATCCTCCATCTCCCCTCCTCCCCCTCCTCTTTCTCCTCACTTCTCCCTCACCTCCCCCATCTCTCGAACAGCCACCGGTCTGATCTAGTTGGCTCCAGCATCAGCCTGCACCCTGGCTGTTTTTCTCTTTGTTGAGATGCAAGAGGAGAAAGTAAAGCAGATAAATATGAGGTCATTGTTTCACACGCACCCTTCCTCCAACGCTCATCGTCACTGGTTCACTGTGAAGCAAAACGCCGCACGGCTGAGAAAGTCTAGTCGACCTCAGGTAAAAATAAATTTATCATATCCATCTACAATTTATTTTATGCCCTCAGTGAGACTAACTGGTATAAATAAAGGTTGAATGAACTCAAAGCACAGAATGCAAGGAGAAGGTCATCACCTGCAACAATATCTGGGTTAGTGTGCCAGCGTTCCAGCTGGAGCGATAACAATTCAAGGTTGAAGGTTTTTGGTCAAGACTTAAAAGGCAGCACAGAAAAAAAAACAAGAACATGAAGCCTCGTCAAGATGGTGAAGAGTTTCTGCAACATCAGTGCAAAAAGAGGCAATTAAATGTCTAAATGTGAAAACACTTGAAACGTTTGCATCAACGACTTGCCTGCATTCTGTGCATGAAGTGTGAGTTTAACTGTCTCCCTGCAGTTTTAAGGTCACAGGAGTGGATCTAAAAGTTCACCAGTGTTTTGGGTTGAATCTGAAGTTGACCCTTTCGTGCTGAACAAGCTGTTGTCAAGTAAATACCCGTCCCTCTCTGCTCTGTTTTACATCCAAACACCGCCTGCATTACGTGAATACACACGGCAGTCCCTCAGTGGGGCTGTATGTTCAGGTGTATTACAGAACGGGACAATATCAAAAGCTTTCACCACGATTTTGGACAAATATAAAATATATTTTTCTGAAAATGAACAACAGGTTTCTATGTGACACATAAAGAAGGAAATGTCACTACCCGTATTTTCCGGAATATAGGTTGCGACTTTTTATCATTTTTGCATGCCCCGCGACCTAGATTCAGGTGCGACCTATTTATGGCTTTTTATAAAATAAGCTGATTTGTAATCATTTATTAACAAAAATTAAACTGAGACACACTCTTACAATAATGTCAGCTAACAATATTTTTTTTAGGTGTTTATCCTGCTAAAATTATTCATTTATTAAAGAAAAGTTCAGCTCAGACACATATTTGCTATAATTTTTATCAAACAAATAATTGTTTTTAAGTGTTAATCTTCTTAAAAGCCTTGCTGTGCGCTCCTGTGGAAGAGACATTTGCAGCAGAGCTAAACACGGTCCACATTTTGACGTAGGTGCGACCTATACAGGTGATCCCCGACTTACGAGCGAGTTCCGTTACTACGACTATCTCGTAAGACGAAAATTCGTATGTCGGAACACGAAACACGTGTCGCTCGTAAGTCCGGATTTTCGGTCGTAAGTCGTAAAATTTATGCTAGCGCTACTACGAACACTTGTTTTTCAACACAAACGTACATACTAGCTCATAAACATGCTCAGAAACTTGTTTACAAACTGTTAGCTAACACACTTTCATCTAAAAACACATACCAGTGCTGTATTTTCTGTATGTTCTGTACAACTTTACTGTTCGTTAGTCAGCTCGTATGTCGATGTGCTCGTAAGTCGGGGACCACCTGTATTCAGGTGCGACCTATATATGGATTTTTCCAATTCTTTGGCAATAATTGGACAATGCAACCTATATTCAGGTGCGACCTATATTCCAGAAAATACGGTACTTTAAAAAGAAACAGAGCCAAAACAAGCCGCGTCAACAAGTTCACCTCGACATTATTAATTTTTTTAATTCAAGGACATTTGCAAGCTGAGCACATACTCCTCTGGATGCTGATGTGAAGCCTTGTATGACAGAGTGTGTGTTTCTGAGGGTGCGTGCACATAAACAGTCCCCACTGTGCGTCTTTGGATACATGCACCAGTGGAAATGCTAACTCCGTTCAGACAGTCCAAGCAGAACCACCCACGTGAAGCACATTTAGCTGCATTCCAGCAGGCCTCCTCTTCCTCCTATATTCAGACAGTCAAAGATCACGCTGCTGCTTTTTAATCACAACAGGGCTTCTTCTCAGAACACTTCTTGAATTTCCTTCCTTAACATCTGGAGAGAAGCAGTTTGGAGAGCGGACAGAGCACGCCTTTGCAGTAGACACACACACACACACACACATGGATTCATGTGCATCTGCACAGCTATAAAAACACTGTGGCCAGCTGTTCAAGGCCAGCTCCCTGAACAAACACACTCAGTGGGTCTGCTCCACTCTGAGTGTCCATGTGGACCTCAGCCTGGGCTCAGTACGTGCAGCTGCTGTACACTGTTCCTTTATCCCATTAAGATTTATCTGCATTGTGACGTTTATAATGCCCAATCATAGATAAAAATATGCTATATTTATAATGAATCTGATGATGCGATACAATATTTAAATGCACGTTAAGTTTTTTACAGGAAGTTGCACCCTTTTGTATATTTGCAACACTTTATTGGCTCAAATATTACCAACAAAATGTGATTTGTGCACTTTTATTCCTAAAACCAGCAGAAAACTATATTTATCTGCTAAAGCTGTATATCATTTGCTTCTATCCAGCAGACTAATGATGAATGGAGACATTTTGTGTTCATCAGTGGGAGGCTATAACGCCAATCAATTTATAGACTGATAAATGTTGCTTCAGTGTTTGATTGTGACTTAATGAGAACCAGTAGTAAAATGTCATGCACTTTATATAGGTCTCGACTGGCCTTCCTTTTCTACTTTGTAAATCTTTAGGACATATAATCAACTTGGTCCTTGTTATAAATGACTTGTAAACTTAGTTGTTTTGCCATTTGATATTTAGTTGTGAAATATTCATGATTTGAATGCTTGGTGCCAAAACCTTCAGCTTTAATCGCTGAGGTGGATTCATTCAAACAATAAAAGCTGGAAGATTTGACTAGTTTTTCTTTTCTTTTCGTGCAGCAGTGCATCAAACAGGTTAGTCATAAAAAGAGAGGGAGTTCTCAGAAGAATCATTGATCAGGTCTGTGTACTTCATTCAAGCTGCTGCTGGACTGGACTCTGACCATGGAGCTGTGGTGCCCCCTACAGGCCGCTCTGAGGGAAAGATGAAGTCAAAACTCCTGTTTGCATGTTTGTTTGGAGCTACATTGGGGTAAAGTTTGTTCAAAAGAAGAAAAAAAATGTTGAAACTGGGAAGAAAAAAAAAAAGATCTGAAACTGAAAATGATAAACTTGAATCTGAAAAGTAGCTTTGAACTTTTTTTTTTTTTCAGTTTCAAACTGTTTTTTTTTCTTCAGTTTCAAAATAATTGTTCACTTCCAGTTTTGTTTTTCAGTTTCAAATATTTTTTAACAAACTTTATGTCCCCATTCAGCTCCAAATATCTGTGTACGCACCGAGAACATATTTGTACTGCACATTTGATAGTGCCTCAAACCTAAGAGATGTAAATGACAGCTTTAATTTTTTTGACATTGTAAATGTATGTGAATGTACCAACTCTTTTTTTTTTGGGGTGCATATTTAAATTAAATGGGTTTTGCCCTGTGATGGCTTGTGACCTGTCCAGGGTGTGCCCTGCCTCTCGCACAGTGACTGCTGGACATGGGCACCAGTGATCCCTGTGCACCGAAAAGGGAGAAGCAGGTAAAAGATGATGGATCGATGGATGAATGAATGTTTACCAGTGTTCCTTTATATGTATTAGCTGGGTGTTAAATGTTTTTGTTGTCTAAGATATTGAAATCAGAGAAACACCTACTTATTAAACTTCAAGTATTAAATCATTATGTTCAAGACATATATTTTAGTTGATTTAAATCCTAAAAAAATAAAAAACATAAAAAAATAAGTGAGAAGGTGGACTGAAAAGTACATAAGTTATTACAGACACAATATTCTCAGATTACACTGTGAGCCATTTCCTTCCCCATTTTACCATTTCCTGGCTCTCCGAGGAAGTATGGCGGTTCTCATATTCTATTTAAAGTCGTTAAGATGGACACACACACATGGTCACTTTACTGTATATAATAATGTAAACTTGATACGTGGCTTTAATTGATTTCAGCTGTCCATCTTATCTTTAAAAAAATCTCCATCTTCTGCTGCTTATCCACCGGGTCGCGGAGGCAACAGGTCCAGGAGAGAAACCCAGACATCCCTCTCCCCTTCAACACTTTTCAGCTCGTCCTGGCCAGAGAAGATGCACAATCCCTCCAGTGAGTTTTGGGTCTTCCCAGTGGCCTCCTAGTGGGACAAGCCTGAAAGACCTCTAAAGCAGGGCATCCTAATCAGATGCCCGCACCACCTCATAAATGTGCAGGATTACTACTCATGGCAATTTCACAAAGACTGATTAAAAAAAAAACAATCATAAAGTTTAAAAAAACACACAATTTTGTCTTGTTAAAGGTTAATGTGTCCTTAAAAATAATAAAAATTAATCTAGCTTTGAGTTTTTATTTGCCTCCTTTAAAAAAAACATCCTTTTTGACCTAACCTACAAAACCGCGGCAAACGTGGAGTCCGAATGGCAACACCGCTGACCTTGACAGGTTCACGGTAAACACACGTCTCCAAACCTCCAAAGTTTAGTTAACGGCACACATGAAGTTCTGCCAAGTGAAACTATGAAAACTCCCAAAATAGAACAAAATACTGAGGACTCTGAGAGGCCGCTGCGTTCAATCACGGAGTCGGCAGCTCAGGTTCAACAAGTCTGTGCTGACAAACTGAATGACTTCAGACGGTTTGATGAAAGGTTTGTGCAAGTGTGACTGATTAATTTCACATTTTACATCATTTTCATGACATCAGGTTCATTTTAGTGTAACCTTCCAGAATATAATAAAACTAATGAGGACTGACAGATGACAGACCTACAGGTGAATTCATGCACAGGAATCTACTGATTAATATGTGTAACCTGTCAACACTTCTTCAACAAAAAATGCATTTTGGAAATTCTGCATAAGTGTTTTTCTCATGCACACGGTGGTATGTTTGGTTCAAATGAGTTCATAAATGACTGCAATGGGTTTGGCATTTGAAAATCGAATTAAAAATATGAATTCACGATAGAGCTTTTATGTCATGTTTCTGCAGCAGAAGAACGTCTACTGCGGCCTTCTATATCTCTGAAAACAGAGGAAAGTTCATGTGATTCAAAGGTCACCAGCTGTTAGGACAGCACACATTTGGAAAGAATGAATGTGTAACTTCCAGAGTCCAGGTCACAGTCTGCCTCGGCACAGCAGAGGTTGAAGAAAAATATGAATTCACTGCATTCATTGTTCTCAGGAAGTGACCACCTTAAGGAGTAGCTAATACCACTAGGAGTTATAGTGTTGATGATGGTCATGACAGCTGGAATGCAGTTAATAACAAGGTGATTTATGCTTTTTCATTAGTCGGGCTGATAAATCACAAAGGTTAAGCAGAGAAGGAGAAAACAAACATAGAAATGGTCTTTAGAGACGTAAAAATGGCAATAAATAAATAAATCAGCATGCTTATGAAATGTAATTAAAATGTTTAGGGAGAGCAAATGGAAAATTAAAAGAGAAAAGGGCAAAACATTTTTTGATCTATATTTTCCTATAGAGCGAATCACTCTCAGACTGAAGGTTTACTTCTGGTTCCTAGAATTTCCAAAAGCAGAATGGGAGGCAGATGTTTCAGTTCTCAGGCTCCTCTCTTGTGGAGCCAACTTCCAGTTTGTGTTCTTGAGGCTGACACGTTGTCCAGTTTTAAGATTCGGCTTCAGATGTTTTCTTTTTAATAAATCCTATAGTTAGTGTTGGCTTGGGTTTCCTGAGCTGTCCCTTAGTTGTGTTGTTATAGGTTTAGACAGCTGTAGGACAAACTGACCACATTTCTTCACTCTGCTACTGTCTTTACTTGCTCTGCTCAACCTGTTTAGTATTTGTAATTAATTTTTCTATCCTTAACTTGTGTTTTTGTCTTTCAGGTCCACCTGCACCTACATCTGGACCTGCCATTCTGTGTTCGTTTGTTTCTCCTTCACGTCCTCTCAAACCCAGCCAGTCAAAGCAGATGGTCGCTCATCCTGAGCCTGGTTCTCATGGAGGTTTCTTCCTGTTAAAAGGGAGTTTTTCCTTTCCACTGTTGCCATTGTGCTTGCTCAGGGTGGGAGACTTCAACGAAGTGAAGATTCAACATGCTGGCTTCCTTAGATAGAGAACTTTACTAATACTACTGTGTCTACTGTCATACTACTGTCATACTACTGTACTACTGTCATACTACTGTTTACATTCACTGTTTACATTTATTACTACTGTTTACATTTATTACTACTGTTTACATTTATTACTACTGTTTACATTTACACTACTTTTTATATCTACACTACTGCTGATACAGTATATATATTCTTTTTACTAGCCTTATTGGATATGCTACTTTATCTCCATACCAATATCAACTACCTCATACATATACAGTACTGTGTACATTAACTTCATATACTGCTTTGTCACTCTTTTACAAATGTCAATGCCAGAACCTTCATTTTATTTTATAGATATACTTTTTATACTTTTATACTACTATGCAAAACCTCAGGACAGTATTACACTTTTATTATTTCATTTTATGCTTATGTTTATTAAATGTTTTAGTGTTTTAATGTTTAAATGGTTACTGTTGCACCGAGGGACTAAGAGAAATGCAATTTCAATCCTGTGTATGTCCTGTACATATTGCAGTTTTGACAATAAAGTTGACTTTGACTTTGACTAATTGGCTTTTATGTGACTTTTTCTGTAAAGTGCCCTGAGACAACTTTGTTGTGAATTGGGGTTATATAAATAAACTGAACTGAATTGAATTGGAAACAAAAAATGTAATCAACAAAGAAAAACTGAAAAAAGGAAATACATTTAAAAAAAATTAGCCTTAGTTTAATAGTTTTAATAGAAAACATGAAGAGACAAGGTCACAGTGAAGACACAGAAGGCAGGTTTTAACAGAGGAGAGACAGACTGAGAGGACGAGAGGCAACACAAGCTGGCCAGCAGGGCGTAACACGAATCCCCCAAGAGTCTGCTGTCTCACCAACACACACACACACACACACGGATACTTCATACGTGTTCATCATCTATCAGCTAAAAGCTCAGGCTGACGCACAGTGAAGACATTAAAGCTGGGGTATGTAAGATTGTAATGTAGTCTGTAACTTCTCAAACAATATATTTTTAACATATTTCTTCACTCTGTCACTATCTACTGACAAACTGATGTTAGACAAAGTAATCTCTGAAAAAAACTATAGTCCCCTTGCTTCTCTATCAGCATTTATAAAAACACTAAAAACACAGAGTGACCAGGACAATGACAGCCAATAAAAACAGAGTTTGTAACCAGCCAATTAAAAACAGAGCTTGAATTTGAATCAGCCAATAAAAACAGAGCTTGAATTTGAATCTCAGCAGAGCCTCCCCCTCAGAGCCATATATGGCTCTGAGGGGGAGGGATCAGAATGCTTTGCCTGTTGAAAATTTTTCTAAGTTCTGCACTCTACAGAAAGTTACACATAGCACCTTTAACATCTTATGAAGGACATTTTGTTTTCTTTGTCTGAATCTTCAAACAGTTAAAGAAACAAACAGGGATGAATATGATCCAAAAGGGAACAAGAGGAGGAATAAGGAAAACATTTTCCTTTTTGACATTTTATTTTCCCCTCGTTCTCTTTTGGGTAGAAGCAACTAGCACGATGAGATGTGCTCTCTGACGTCAGCAGGACTCAAAGCCAGGCCTCTTTGTTTTATTGGTCATGATGGGAACTGATAAACATCCTCTGGAAAGCACTCGATCAGGAGAGGACTTGTGTTTATCTCATGTTCTGCACGAAAATGTTCAGGTCTTAGTCAGCCCGGTCCCCCACAGCAGAGAGCTGAGAAACTGCGTGCACGTTTGATCGTCTACACGTTACCACAGTCTTTTAGGAAACAGCAGCAATCAGAGAGCCTGTGTGTTCTGCTCAGGAACAGGAAGTGACTGTGGTGGGCGTTGACCTCAGGACCTCTGAATGCTGGACTCAGTTCAACAACTAACAGGAAATCCTTTATAACCAGATCCAAGAGTCACCTGAACACCTCCCGTGTGCGTGAATAAAGCTACGAGACCAACAGGGGAAAACTTTGGCTGACTGAGAGCCATGTGGGACACGAAGGACCCATTTAATCACAAAGGGTGGAAGTTTAAATTGTGTTTCGTTTGCAATAAAGATGGAGAGTAGGTTTTCTTTGAAAACACTTGGCGACACGTATCTGTTCAGTGAAACGTTTGCAGACAGAAAAGGAAAGTTAGGCACGCCTGTTTTCAACTCGTGTCCCAGAGAAGAGGAATATTATTCCAGTGCTTTTTGAATTACTGAAGCTATTAATCTCACTGGCAGCTTTCATTTTCTCCATGAATCGAGCACAGTAATCAAATCCTGAACACTGAGAGACCTCTGTGTCTTGGAGGTCTGGAGAAAAATCTGACTACCGAGTAGTGAAGCTTTAACAAGTTTGGGAGACTTCCCATCACCATTTACTGGTCTTCCATTAAAAACGATGAATATTCTGAATCTTTTTTCAATTTCTAATATGGAAACTTAAAGGACAAGGTTCGCCGACAGTAAAGTGACTGTAATCTACCAAAGAGCCATTATTTAGACTGGCTGGACAGTGGTGCAGTTACAGTTACAAACACACGCTGAACGTCCTTCAATGCTCTGCTGTTTTGGTTTGGTGGAGACAGAACGAGCTTATAAAGGAGCTGTCTGGAAGCTCCAAGAATGGAGGCGTGCACTCAGATATTTCTAGATGTTTCATCAGCAAAAAAGACAAACACCTTACCAGTTCTTCAACTACCGGTAAATTTAACGTTTTTCCTTGCTTTGTCCCCAGCTGGCTTGTAAATTCAATGTCGCATTTTTACTTTATTGTCTCCGGCTGAAAGGAAAAAGGCAATGATTTTTTTGCCTGTGTCTGTGCGTTTACCTGTTCTGTTAGCAGAAAAATCTTATAAATCACTGAATTCATTTACACTAAATAAAATAGCAGTCAGTTTTCCAGATACAGTATTGAGCTAAATAACCGACAGTCATTTGCAACACATACTGCAAGCGCTAACAGATCCATTCATCCATTATCTTTTACCCGCATCTTCCTTTTCGGGTTGTAAGGTCACTGGTGCCATGTCCTGCCATTGCTGTGCGAGAGGTGGGGGACACCCTGGACAGGTCTCCAGTCCATCACAGGGACACATAGAGACAAACGAGACAAACAATCATTCACTCTCTCACTCACACCTAGAGACAATTTAGAGTTACCAACCAGCCTAACATGCATGTTTTTGGTCTGTGGGAGGAAACTGGAGTACCCAGAGAAAACCCAGGCATGAACTTGCAAACTCCACCCAGAAAGGCCCCTGGACTGGGATTTGAACCAGGGTAACCTGCTCGCTGAGAGGCAGCAGCTCTGCCGGTTGCGCCACCGCACTGCCCAGCTAACAGATCACACACAATATTACAATATCATGAGAGGACATGATGTTATTTTTAAGGTTTGATCAAAATGGCTTTTTTAATCAATTCTCGTCATAAAATGATATTAGTCTAAAACTCTGGCATGAAAGTGGCCTGCGATACTCATTCCTTTAACAAATGCTAGCCCTTTAGTTGGATCACTGTAACTACAGAGGCCTATCCATTTATTTTTTCACCATAGCAACATTTCTGTTGTATGTGACAAGGCTGTAGGACAGGGGTTCTCATTACGTTGATCGCGATCTACTGGTCGATCGCGGAGGCAGTACTGGTAGATCGCAGCGTGACATTAAAAAATTGTCAGGCTATCAAACATCCCGTCACTTGATTGACATACGGGGCAACCAATCAGATGACAACTGAATCTTGAGCGCCACCGCTCATGCTAAAAACAACGACGCTAAACGCGGCAAAACTTACAAGCTAATCAGCGAATTACCTCAGATTTTAAAGGTTCAGTATGCAGTTTCTGTAGAACTACAGCACTTAGAAATATTTTCAACAGGCAAAGCATTCTGATCCCTCCCCCTCAGAGCCATATGTGGCTCTGCCCCCTTGTGGTCTGTTGAATTTCAAATTCAAGCTCTGTTTTTATTGGCTGATTCAAATTCAAGCTCTGTTTTTATTGGCTGGTTACAAACTCTGTTTTTATTGGCTGGAAAATGGCGGGTCACCTTTTCTTTTTAGAAATGCTTATTTACCACCTGGAGAAGCAAGGGGACAATATTTTTTTTTTTTTTCAGAGATTACCTGGCTAACATCAGTCTGTCAGGAGGTAGTGACAGAGTGAAGAAATATGTTCATAAAAAAAGCTACATACTGAAGCTTTAAGCCCTTGCTAAAACATGAGTGAGAAAGCTGGACCAAGCAAGAAGGCAAAAACCTATCACTTTCATACGGATTGAGAGGTGGACTTTTTTTCACAATGTCATTTTCGAAGTGTGTTTGCCTCATCTGCCAGTCTACCATCGCAATTCCAAAGAAGGGAAATGTGGAGTCCACTTATTTATGTGAGTCAGTCTTTTCCTACATGAAAATCCATCCATCCATCCATCCATCCATCCATCCATTTTCGTCCGCTTATCCGGGGTCGGGTCGCGGGGGTAGCAGCCTAAGTAGGGAGGCCCAGACTTCCCTCTCCCCAGCCACTTGGAGCAGCTCCTCTGGGGGAATCCCAAGGCGTTCCCAGGCCAGCCGAGAAACATAGTCCCTCCAGCGTGTCCTGGGTCTTCCTCTGGGTCTCCTCCCGGTGGGACATGCCCGGAACACCTCACCAGGGAGGCGTCCAGGAGGCATCCTAACCAGATGCCCGAGCCACCTCAACTGGCTCCTCTCGATGTGGAGAAGCAGCGGCTCTACTCCGAGTCCCTCCCGGATGACTGAGCTTCTCACCCTATCTCTAAGGGAGAGTCCAGACACCCTGCGGAGAAAACTCATTTCAGCCGCTTGTATCCGAGATCTCGTTCTTTCGGTCACAACCCAAAGCTCATGACCATAGATGAGGGTGGGAACGTAGATCGATCGGTAAATTGAGAGCTTTGCCTTTCGACTCAGCTCTCTCTTCACCACGACAGACCGGTACAGCGCCCGCTTCACTGCGGATGCTGCACCTATCCGCCTATCGATCTCACGCTCCAGTTTTCCCTCATTCGTGAACAAGACCCCGAGATACTTAAACTCCTCCACTTGGGGCAGGACCTCCTCCCCGACCCGGAGAGGGCATGCTACCCTTTTCCGGCTCAAGACCATGGCCTCGGATTTGGAGGAACTGATCCTCATCCCGGCCGCATCACACTCGGCTGCAAACCGCTCCAGCGAAAGCTGTAGATCACGATCTGATGAAGCCAATAGGACCACATCATCTGCAAAAAACAGAGAAGCGATTCTAAGGCCACCAAAACGGATCCTCTCAACACCTTGGCTGCGCCTAGAAATTCTGTCCATAAAAGTTATGAACAGAATCGGTGACAAAGGGCAACCTTGGCGGAGTCCAACTCTCACTGGAAACGAGCCTGACTTACTGCCGGCAATGCGGACCAAGCTCTGACACCGGTCGTACAGGGACCTAACAGCCCATATCAATGGGCCTGGTACCCCATACTCCCGGAGTACCCCCCACAGAACCCCCCGAGGGACGCGGTCGAATGCCTTTTCCAAGTCCACAAAGCACATGTAAACTGGTTGGGCAAACTCCCACGCGCCCTCCAGGACCCTGCTGAGGGTGTAGAGCTGGTCCAGTGTTCCACGACCAGCACGAAAACCACACTGCTCCTCCTGAATCCGAGGTTCGACTATCCGACGGACCCTCCTCTCCAGAACCCCTGAATAGACCTTACCAGGGAGGCTTAAGAGTGTGATCCCCCTATAGTTGGAACACACCCTACGGTCCCCCTTTTTGAATAGGGGAACCACCACCCCAGTCTGCCAATCCAAGGGAACTGCCCCCGATGTCCACGCGATATTGCAGAGTCGCGTAAGCCAACACAACCCCACAACATCCAGAGCCCTAAGGAACTCAGGGCGAATCTCATCCACCCCCGGAGCCCTGCCACCGCGGAGCTTTTTAACCACCTCGGTGACCTCAGCACCAGAGATTGGAGAGCCCGACCCAAAGTCCCCAGGCTCCGCTTCCTCAGTGGAAGACGTGCCAGTAGGATTGAGGAGGTCTTCGAAGTACTCCGCCCACCGACTCACAACATCCCGAGTTGAGGTCAACAGCACGCCATGAAAATCATTAAGTCCAAATACCGTTCCACCATGACTGATGAACATTTGGAAATGTGCTTGAGGCTGGCTGTCAGCTACTGTCCAGACTATCAAAAAAGGCGTTCAATACAGAAGCAACTGGACTTTATTTGTAGCAGAAGACGTTTCGCCTTTCATCCAAAAGGCTTTCTCAATTCTTCTCAAGATAGTTATATGTTTTGCATTTTTGTAGTGGGTAGATCATTTTGACTTGGTTGTTTTATAAGTAGCTCGCATGCTGAAAAAGTGTGAGCACCCCTGCTGTAGGACTATCACCAGTACAACATAGAAAGATGGAAATAACACACCTTAGTTTTCCCCACATCTTCAGAGTGAAAATAAGAGATTGCAAAGCAGATTATTTGACACAAAATGATAACATTTTAGATCACGTTTTACCAATACAAATATGTTTAGAGTGCAAGTGAAGTCAGTTTGATTTGAAAGTACGATAAGAACAGTCTGCAAGACTTTCCACTTCCCAAAAGTTCATCTAAAACAAAAATATTAGTTTTGACAAAGTTACTGCAAGTGAAAGTCCATCGATCTGTTTCATTTGGTCCATGCTGGGTTCATCGTCTCTACTGAACGGCTGCTGGCAGCACCTGATGAGTATGTGACCACCTGATGCACGTTCAGCCAGAGCTTCAGGTGCGAGTCTGGATGTTCAACCCTTAGCTAGACGTCACAGAAATACATGGATGTTTATAGAACTTTTAAACATTTTAGACACATGCTGAAGCAGGAAAGCCTAAAGTACACCAATGATGGAAAAACAACAAGATGGAAATTTCCATCCAATAGTGCTGCAGGTTTAGAGGCTCTGCTGGGCCATAAACGGGTCAGGTCTGAAGTAGCTTAGCCCCCAAGCTCTGTGTTTGTCAACCAAAGAGAGACAAGGGGGAGGCAGTGGAAAATCACCAGTCCCGCACTCACTCACGCACAGACGCACACAGAGACACACTGCGTTTCTAATGGGAGGGGGGCAAGGGGGGCATTGTTGCGTTGTCAGGACGCAGCAGCCCGCAAACCTATGCAACCAAAGACATCTGATGTGTGCTCACGTCTGCACATTTCCAAGAAAATACATGAGACATGTCAAGGAGGCCAAAGAGATGGGTGAGCAGCGTGCACGTGTGTCTATAAGAGATGGGTGAGCAGCGTGCACGTGTGTCTATAAGAGATGGGTGAGCAGCGTGCACGTGTGTCTATAAGAGATGGGTGAGCAGCGTGCACGTGTGTCTATAAGAGATGGGTGAGCAGCGTGCACGTGGGTCTATAAGAGATGGGTGAGCAGCGTGCACGTGGGTCTATAAGAGATGGGTGAGCAGCGTGCACGTGTGTCTATAAGAGATGGGTGAGCAGCGTGCACGTGTGTCTATAAGAGATGGGTGAGCAGCGTGCACGTGGGTCTATAAGAGATGGGTGAGCAGCGTGCACGTGGGTCTATAAGAGATGGGTGAGCAGCGCGCACGTGTGTCTGTGTGAGTGTGTGTTCACTCGCTTGGTGTGTGTTGTGTGTGTGTTGTGTGTGTGTTGTGTGTATGTTGCTCTTTTTCAGTAAGTAATTCAAAACATACGTCAACAGGAATCAGTGAAAGTTACTACATGAATCATTTTGCACAATTTTTCAAGGTCCATCCATCCATCCATCTACCCATTCATCCATCCATCCATCCATCCATCTACCCATTCATCCATCCATCCATCTACCCATTCATCCATCCATCCATCCATCTACCCATTCATCCATCCATCCATCTACCCATTCATCCATCCATCTACCCATTCATCCATCCATCCATCTACCCATTCATCCATCCATCCATCCATCTACCCATTCATCCATCCATCTACCCATCCACCCATTCATCCAT
>JBBPBX010011868.1:0-10453 GCA_038048925.1 Garcialebias charrua
TTTGATTGAACACTGTGACAGTTGAGGGTGGGAAATCACAACCCCCACTGTTGGTTGGAGGCCCTTTCATTGGCCCTTTGATTTCTCCCAGGATGCCTTGTGGTGGGTTTCCCACCATTGCCACCATTTTAGTTTGTTTGGTTCAACACAGAGGAGCACCGCCCTGCAGCTGGATCTTGATGCTTGAACCAAATCCCTGGTCAGCAGATACCAACAAGAAAGGTAAGGGCTTGAGGCCTTATGCTCCTAACCCCAGTTGAATAATGAAGGTTTGTGTTTGCTCATTAAATTATTCTGAATTAATTAAAATTCATAAGCTGCTTCCAAGTTACACCAAGACAGGTTTAAGGCTTTTGAACTGCAACTTCGGACATTTTACTTTAATTTCAGAGTTAGCTAGCCTCAAAAATATTTGAGTTTTGCTTCTAAAGCTAAAACTTTCTCCAGTGAACAGCTGTTTCCTCGGCATCAGTTCCAGATGTTCTGTAACCGTCAGACTGTGGTTCTGCCGGAACTTTAAAACAGAACGCAGCTCACCCGTCATTCCCGTCTCTCTGTTTCATAGGGTTTGGGTTTAGGAGTCCTATGGGGCCTGAATCCTCTTCTAGTGTGGACGTCGCCGAACAGGAAGAGAGAAACAAACACGTCCAGGTTGTGGAGGTCACTTACGCAGCGACTCTCAACAAATCAACTGACAAGAACTACATAAACTCTGAGACCGGTGAGTGTTTAAAGCAAACACAAAGCTTCTGAACGGTTTGAACCATACTGTCCCTCCCCCCATCCCCCAATGCTGTTATTGCATGAGCACCCTGTGAGTCATCAAGGCCCCTAATGACCGTCAGGCTGATGTTCCTCATTTGCATGTGAACAAGCTGTTTTTATTGACATTGTTAAACCTGTTTGTCCTATGTGGAGGAACTGAAACTGAGGCTTCTAAAAAACTCTCATTGACAATGGCAAAAAAACATTTATTCTGTTCCTAAATCTACTCTTTGGAGACAAACTCATCTTGCTGCCAAGCGGAAATTTAAGTGTTTAGATGATGACCAAGATGATTCTCAAGATTTTGTTTAAAATTCTCCTGCATTTCAGCATGAAGTCATTTCCATGCATAGTGAACACAGTGAATCACTTGAAAGTTCTGACTCTCTTCATGATGATGGCACCAATGAACCAGAAACTGTAGATATTCTTGTAAATGGGTCCTTTTCAGATGATGATCATGGCAGTATTCATTCAGACCATCATGCCAATCATTCTTGTGATTTTCCCTCTGAATTGGATGTTCACATTTCACATAACTCTGAACCAGATCGCTCAACAGATTGTTCTTCCGTGGATACTGACGGTGAACAAGCCACCTATCAACATTTGCTGGGATGGATGTTTTTTATTATTATTTATTAATCCAGTTATAGGGGAGACCCCAGCAAGGCACTGTGCATTTTCCAGATTGCCTTTGCATATGACTAATTACTCTTTTTTGTTTTTGTTTGTTTTTTTGCAAATGCAGATGGAATCATGAATGGGGATTCTGCGGCAAGAGAGGATTTTATAAGGACTCATGCTGCAGAGCATTTAAAACATGCAAAAGGGGTAGAGGACATGCGCTCACACTGGACAATTAAAACATGTCACAAAGAAGTGGAGGTGGGGCTTTCACACTGGACATTTAATGCACCACAAAGAAGTGGACACTGGACATTTAATGCACCACAAAGAAGTGGAGGTGAGGCTTTCACACTGGACATTTAATGCACCACAAAGAAGTGGACACTGGACATTTAATGCACCACAAGAAGTGGAGGTGGAGGACATAGTCACACAGGACATTTAAAATGTGCCACAAAGAAGTGGAGGACACGGGCTCACACAGAACTGAGGAACACATTTTTTGGGGGGAGAGATGCAAATACAGGTGCTGGTCATAAAATTAGAATATGAAAAAGTTTATTTATTTCAGTAATTCCATTCAAAAAGTAAAACTTGTATATTATATTCATTCACACAGACTGATATATTTTAAAAAAAAATCTTAATGTTGATGATTATAACTGACAACTAATGAAAAGCCCAAATTCATTACCGGTAACAGAAAATTACATTACTTGAGATAAAAAATTAAAAAAAGGATTTTTATAGATGTTGGCCAACTGAAAAGTATGAACATGTCCTTACAAAAGGACCCCCAACTAAGTATTCAAAGATGTACATATTGTACATTTCATGTTCATAGTTCTCAGTTGGCCAACATTTATAAACATTTTTTAAAATTAATCTCAAGTAATATTCTAATTTTCTGAGGTACTAAATTTAGGGTTGTCATTAGTTGTTGGTTTTAATTATCAGTATTAAAAGAAATAAACTTGAAATCAGTTTAATGAAAGTTTCACTTTTTGAATGGAATTACTGAAATAAATCAACTTATTTAAAATATTATGACCAGCACACTTTTTAAACATATTTGTGGTGGGACTGTAATTTTATATAGCTTTCATATTTCTCGTGTTACTGCCAGTGTTGCAGCTATAAATCCAAAAGAAAAATGAAGGCATGTTAATAATAAAAAAATATATATATACAGACCAAAGCTATGTGAGCTGTGTACTTTTAGATTTGTTTGTGTACTGGTACATTTTGTTTTGCCACCAGTTGATAAGCTCCCTCCAATGTAATTCTAAAGCTTTTGTTTTTTTAAAGGTACCAAAGGTGGACTTTTCCATTTTATGTGTTATGCTGTTCTGTTAATCTTTTAATTTATGTTAAAGAGGATAAAGGAAAAATGTAAGGAGTGATTTGTAAACCTTAAACCAACGGTTTCCACCATGTTTCCTGCTGCACAATGGATGGTCAAATGTGGTTCCTAACTTTGTTTGCCTCAACGCAGTTTTGAAGTAGATGCATTATATTTTTCATATGCATAGCATGTACAGATTCTTTTTGTACCTATTTTTGTACCTATTTTGTTACAACTGATGCCAGTTATGCATTTTTTTTATTCATATACGGATTTGTTTTATATTATGATACTGATGCCTTTATGTGTAATAAACTGATTCTTTTATCATAACTTTCGACTCTGTTATTTTTAATGTTAGTACTGTAGAATTAATTCATAGCCAAGAGTTATTTGCACAACTACATATCATCATGATTCCACTAATAAATCTCAATTTAAAACTGTGGATTGGGAACTTGAAAAGTTTGTGTTGTCTGAACGTTGAAGGGACAGTTTCTGAACGTTCAGGGGACAGTTTCTGAACATTCAGGGGACGTTGTCTGAACGTTCGGGGGACAGTTTCTGAACATTCAGGGGACGTTCTCTGAACGTTTTATGGAGTTTCATTTGGACGTTCAGTGAACGTTTTCTGCAAACGTTCAGAGGACGTTGATGACAACGTTCAGAGGACGTTGTCTGAACGTTCAAGGGACGTTCTCTGAACGTTCGGGGGACGTTGTCTGAACATTCAGGGGACGTTCTCTGAACGTTTTATGGAGTTTCATTTGGACGTTCAGTGAACGTTTTCTGCAAACGTTCAGAGGACGTTGATGACAACGTTCAGAGGACATTGTCTGAACGTTCAATGTTAGCTGGGATGTATCTCTATATTTAGGCTATATGTAAATATAAACCATTTTTAGCTTTAGGTAGTATATACTGTACTGTATCTAGAAGTTATTTGGCTAGATATTTGATGTAATAGTCAGAGATGACATACTTATGTCAAAACAACTTTGTAATCTGTCGCCTCCTCCTGGTGCGATCCCATATCTTTCTTAGCTAAAGCACGAACGTTCCCCTCCTGTGATGTCACTTCCGGTTTACCGCTGAGGGCACTATTTTTAGACAGAGTAGCGAGGGAAGACAAAAAAGGTAGTAGTAGCACATTTTATTTTGAGATATGATCTGTATTTTTGATGAAAATTAGAGTTTTAGACATGTTAGGTTGAAAAGGCAACAACATGTGTTTAACGTGAAAGACGCACTTTAACTGGAAGAGGTGTTGATTTATCTGATTCTGAATATTTCACAAATTGGACCTGTTTGTTTTTATATCTCAGTTGCTAGCTGTTTGCTATGTCAGTGTCAACCATATGTAACCAGGGAAATTTTTCCAGTTCTATTTGAATTATTTATTTATTTATTACTGATAGTATTTTGTTCCTTTACGTTTTATTTTTTGTGGTTGAAATTAGGTGCCCAAGAATTCATTTTCTTAAATAATTGTTTATTTTCAATTTTCGTTCATTTCAAGTTTTTATTTGGAAAAAGTCCTCCTTTCCTTGATTTTCTTAACTCAGTCAGGTTGTGGTGGCCACTAAATACAACTTTTATTACTATGTACTGTAAAAAAACATGTTCTAATGATGTTTGATGATGTCTAATATGTTGTTCCCTTTCAGTCTGGTCTCTCGGTGCAACATACTTGCTATGGGAATTGCGCCCCCGCGCGATTATCTGAAGGAATATACTCACGCCTTTACGGCAGGGGCGTCAGCGCCGTGCCAGAGGCCCCGCCCTCTGGGTACTTAAGCGGCTGACGCTCATCCATCTTTCTCTTTTTTGCCCTTCACCTCGCTAAACCTGAACTACCTCTTCGCGGGACTTCTCTGTTGCTTCATCGCTCAACTTGAGGTGAGCTTTCTCCCTGCACAGAGCGCACAGAGAATTATTTCTGCGTATTGCTAGACTAGCGAAAGCTAGTCCGGCACATTTTCTCTTAACCCCGAAGTATTTTCTTCTCCTTTCTCTACAGATTGCTTTGCTCGACGGCGCTAACTACGCCACAAGAAAAGCTACCTTCCTAACTCCTAGCGAGCTAGCCAGTGAAAGCGACGCGACAGAGGAGACATTTCAAGGAAAATGAAAAAGGATTCTGGAAGGACTCGCTCGCCTTATCTCGGACATGCCTTCGGAGAAAGGAAAGCGAAAGACAAGACTTCCAAGAAAAACCAGCGGGACGGCGAGCCCAACTTTGCGCGCCTGTCCCAGCGGATGTGGCTTCTCCCTCGCGGCGACGGACACCCACGAGGCCTGTCCCGTCTGCCTGGGAATGTTGCATGCAAAAACAGCACTGGATACGCCCGACTTTTGCCCACACTGCAGCCTGATGCTGGATGCGGTGTTGCGGCACCGGGTTGACCTCGTCGCCAAAGCCATGGGCGCTTCAGCAGTACCAGCGGACACAGACACCACGGAGCCGCTCACTCCCACGCCGGAGCTCGAGAACATGGCTCAGGACGACAACGCATGAGCCGCATGGGGCGACAGCCCTGACGTGCTGGCTCCTATGGTGGATTTAACAGTCGAGTTTGACACCCGAGGCATGATGAACGAGGACGAGATCTCAATTTCAGTCTCGGGCGAATTTTCAGCGGAGGACGCAGACGTTGAACTGGAGGATCAGGGAGAAGACCTCTCCCAGACCCTGGTACCTGTGCTCCCAGAAACAGACTTTTCCATCCCTGCTCTGTTTGACCTGTGCCACAGAGCAGCGGACGCGATGCACATCCCATGGCCCGAGCCTCCGCCTCGCCAACAGGTCACAAGGCTGGTAGGAAACTATTTTTACTCGAAGTAGCAGGCCGCCAAGAGGCAAAGGATGCCAGTGTTCCCGGACTTCCTCACAGAACTAACTCACACCTGGGCTCAGCCAAGAGCCCCCATGCTCCTTCCCCTCTAACAGTTCCTCGACGTCGATGGGATGGATGAAGTGGGAATAGCTAACGTGCCTCAGATTGAGGACACACTAGCGTCCCACCTAGCTCCTAAGTCATCCGGGACAAAACCAACTCTCCCCAGCAAGGTTTGTCGATCTTCAGCGTCTCTACTCGAGAAGTGCTACAGAGCTCAGGGACTCGCGATGCGTGCCATGAACGCATCCTCGTTGATGCAGGCTTACCTAGCAGAAAAGCTGCAGCACCTGCAGGTAACGACGGACAAGCAGGCTGCCGCCGACTTGCTGGATGAAGCACGCAGGGCAACAGACTTTGTGCTCCGCATGATGGGGACAGCCGCTGTTGCTCAAGGCAGAGGCATGGCGGAAGTGGTCATCGTGATTCGCCACCTGTGGATGACTTTAACGGATCTCCCTGAGGGACAAAAGCTGCCTTTTCTCCACCACTCAATAGAGCCGGCGGGATTATTTAGTAAAGCTTTGGAGCGAATTCAGACCAAGCTGGACCAAAGGCGCAGACAGGCCCAAGCTCTCCGGGTGGGCATCCCCCGGAGAAGCTTCGCCCCCCCCCCAAGGGAGTCTGCTGGAGGCAGACCTGCGCAATCTCGACACCACTCGGCAACGAGTGTCCCAACGCAGAAGCGGCCGGCATACGAGGAGGAGCCCTGGCAGAGACCCCCGCCAGGCCAACCTCGCATCGACCACGCATGGAGCAAAAACAGGTTTGTTCCCCCACCAGGCGATCAGACACAGGGCCTCCTCGGTGAACCGGGACACCAGACAGAAACGTGCCTGATGAACCAGGTCCACGTTCCCACATTACACGATCACCCGCCCACGTGGTACTGGGAATGATTCCTTCATGTCCAGACTTTATTTGTAACACGGTACAAAAAGCTGGTAAATCTGTTGCATGCACAAATCATGCTCTCCCTGCTGTGAGTGACATAGAATCATGTACGTCATTGCACATAAGCACGAATAAAGCTCATAAAACAGCCCCTCTCTGTTTTATTGACTCTCAAAAAAAAAAACAACAACACACAAATAACTTCAGCAGAACAAGTCCCTCTGGCCTGCCCGCTGTCATAAAGGGAGGGGGCCATTTCCCCCCTCCCTCTCAGCCCACGGTGTGTTGGCCTAATCAATAAGCCCCAGTAGGGTGCCTCTGATTCGTCTGCAGTAAACAGACACAGACGCATCTGCAAGTAGTCCCCACACCTCTCACGGAGGCAGGTGAGGGGGGTCACGTGCTCAAGCCCCCGCCCCATTGTGAATAACGGGGCAGCCAATACACTAACCAGACAAACACATGATATGTCCGCACCTCAGAGAGGCATGCCGACAGAATCTAACGACGGTGGGGCCACGTCAGATGACTACAGGCAGCCACAAGCTTCACACCTTCACAGCAGAAATTGTGTTCAAGCTGTTGTGCGTGCAAACGAATCAGAGTTGAATCAGACCTCTCTTCCTGTTTTTCGAAGGGGACTGAGCTCTCTATCACCAAATAATCTAAAGTCTGCCAAACTCAAAGAAGCATCTCCACATTCTCACGTTGCAGCTGCCCCTTTAAAATTAATGAGGGACACGCAATCAATTAATGAGGGACACGCAATGTCCAAGCAGTGATCAGACAGCACGTGACCTTCCTCTCTGTGCTGATCCAGCAATGGTTGCTCCCAAACAAGATTCTCCCAACGGGTGTACCACAGACCCCGGTCGGTTTGCCTGGTTCCGACGCTCTGTTAAAGCCAAGGGCCAGTAGACTGGACCATTCCAGAAAACGGATTGGAGTTAGGAGATCTGCTCGTTTACAAAACTCGCAGTCTCCCAGTCCCAGGACCCCAAACTTGGAGGGGGATAATAGACTTTCTGCTCCAATTCTGTCTAATAAGGATGACAGGTTGCATCTGCCCTCGATTACCCTCGATCAGAGCGACCTGGGAGCACATCGGCAAGGAGGCCCTCTTCCTAATTTGGTTGACCCCCAGAGGTTCACAACCTCCAGGGCCTTTGGAGGAGAACTGGATGCACCAACTGCTCTTCTTCAGGGCCAAAAAATGTCACCGGAAGAGGTAGTCCAGCCGCTTAGCACTAGAAGTCCCAGAGAAGGGTCATTCAACATTTCTACCTTTGGAACCCAGAGACGGGTCGAGTGACCCGAAGGATTTTAGCTAACATCCTATAATGAGCTGTTAACAGGCGCTTTTGTTTTGTAAATAAGGCCATTACTGGCGCACCACAGGAGGGGGCACACTAATTTGACTAAGGCTGCGCTTTTTTGCGCAAGTGAACTTGGCTTCTAAATCCCCCGGTCCCTTTCAGTGGGCTACATATGTTGGTCCGTCACTTGACCTCAGGTCATGTGACCTATGTCGGTCCGTCAGTTTACCTCAGGTCATGTGACCTGTGTCGGTCCGTCAGTTGACTTCATGTCGTGTGACCTGTGTCGTTTTGTCAGTTGACCTCAGGTCATAAGACCTGTGTTGGTCCGTCACTTGACCTCAGGTCCTGTGACCTGTGTCGGTCCGTCAGTTGACCTCAGGTCATGTGACCTGTGTCGGTCCGTCAGTTGACTTCATGTCATGTGACCTGTGTCTGTCCGTCGCGTGACGGACAACAATAGGTCAAGCATGTTTTAGAACACAGCAATGGGCCACCTGCATGTGCCGGCACGCACCGTATATACATAAGAGAGAGATAAGAGATAAGAGATTTTTTATTAACATTGCACCAGTAAACCAATACAACGTGATAATGTAAACACAGTCATCCAGAGGAGGGCAGAGAATGTTAAGCTGCTGCAATTCAAAACACATGCATGTTCATCAGCGCGGCCATCTCTCATCCGTCCTGGATGAAGAGCAAATCAGATATGGAAAAAGGAAAAACACAATAGGTATCATTTGTGATATTCAAAAAAAGAATCTATCAAAGATTGCCTGAGGACACTCCATGATAAAGTCCCAAAAACTCTATCAGCATAAGCACAACCACACGAGACATTGTTGCAGTTTTGACGACATGCAAGGAGATATAGAGTCTGCGAGTAACTTCAGAGAACACAGTTCAGCAGTTGTTCAGCTGGGCGTTATCCAAGGCACGCACAGAGATCTCTGGGGGGAGGTCAGCAAGGGCACTTCAGCTCTACGCTCCAGGAGAATAGTTTCCAAACAGGCCTCTTTTCAAGGACGTGTGCAGAAACCAGATTAGATAGTCTTTTTGTTTATTCCAATCCAGACCACAGTGTTCTTTTCACTGCAGCCTTCCAAGTCCAGACGCTGTTTCAGGGCCAAAATTCCAAATCATATGAGGTTCCGTTCTATGAACCCCCATCCGTGCCCTGTTGGAGCCCGGGCGGCTGTAAACGAGTTCCAAAGCGCCCCGCAGGTCCGCGGTAGTCCACCGACGCACCCAACGTGCGATTGAGCTCATACAACAGCTGGGATGAGGAGCTCACGGCCCGGATCAGAGAATCTTGCTGATCAGGGAGTTTCGCCAGCGCGCTGATAGCCGCCGAAGCTCTCCTCAGCTTCAGGTAGCAGACAGCTCCGCCGATGCCAAAAAACAGAGCAGCTGCCACCAATAGACCAATAATCCACAAATCTTCCACGTCTTCGACAGTCAAGACGGTCAGACACATAGGCTGCCACTGTCCCCACGAATCCATCATGTATCCAACCGCGTGTGTGTCAGAGGGACAGACAGCTTCTCCTGGCACGGTCCGCTTCGTGGAAAAAATCTTATCTATTGAAG
The DNA here is from genome assembly GCA_038048925.1 of Garcialebias charrua. Taxonomy (NCBI): domain Eukaryota; kingdom Metazoa; phylum Chordata; class Actinopteri; order Cyprinodontiformes; family Rivulidae; genus Garcialebias; species Garcialebias charrua. The sequence goes on from JBBPBX010011868.1 coordinate 9,441, forward strand.
AAACAGCCCAATTTATTAAATCCATCGCAAATTGGTTCGAGTGAGCGCTGAAGAGTCAGACGAGACAAAAAGCAAGCAGGGAGGAGGAAAAACTTAGGGAGGGAAGGAGCAAAAAGATATGCGACTTGCTTTGTCGAGAGCCGGAAGAACATGTGCCAAGGACAAGGAGAGAGACAGTACTTGTAAGCAAAATAATTTATTTGACAGAACATCAAAGTTACAGGATAGTCAGCACAGCAGAATAAGACAATTTTATGCATAAAATTGTTCTGGAGCAGACAAAGCTTTCCGTTCAGTGGATGTCCCAAAATGTTCAACTGTGAGATAACTTCAGGGTCTGTTATGTGTGAATTCAGGTCAGGGCCTCTCTTCTGACTAAGGGGGGAAGTGCAAGCAGAGTCTTACTTACCTGGTGGAAACATTGGAATGCAGTTTGTGCAGTCTGGTGTGGTGGGGGTGTCTGAGTTGTGTGCACGCATATTTATAACAAAAGGCAGTTAATGGCCCACTAATGTGGACCCACTAATGGCCCACTAAGTTGGTTTGGACTAAGGGCCAGTTTACACGGCGCGTATTTTGAGTGTAACCGCTACTTTCTCTTTGCGACTTTGCTTATCGCCTACACGACGCTGCTGGCCCCCCTCGATGACACCGATACTTTTCTGACCCTGCTCTCAAGGTGGAAGTTTTTCGCAGACCCCCCGTTGATAATGTAAACATCTCCCGTGGAGCTTTTGTTTGAACACATGCACGCAGCACGCACGCGCAGACAGCCGGCATTTTAACAATGGCGGTGGACTGGACAGTGGACACACGCACCACTTTCTGAACTATAGCTGATGGAATATATTTTGATTCTCATATTTAATTATTCTACACCTTACCTGCATCTGTGTTGGAAGAGAGCAGCTGCCTGGATCCAGTTGTCTGTTAACGAGGCAGTCGGACATTTCACGTGTCACGCTGCACTATAACATACTAAATGTGCTATATATTAACAGTTTAACAATAAT
>JBBPBX010011868.1:15418-35905 GCA_038048925.1 Garcialebias charrua
AATACAGGTAGTCCCCGACTTACGAGCGCTCTTACTTACGAGGTCCCGGACTTAAGAGCATGCATCTCATTAAAAAAAATTTTTTTTTTTTTTTTTTTTTTTTTTTTAATAAATGAATACATGTACAGTACTGGACAGTCACCAAGCACTTAGCCTATCCTAACACAGTTTTTAAAGATGAAGGAGTCAGTTGAATTGTCTCCCTCCTCCCTGCAGGCTCCATAGGGAGCTTGCTCCCTTTATGTGAAAGGGAGACAATTCAACTTATTCCTTCATCTTTAAAAACTGTGTTAGGATAGGCTAAGTGCTTGGTGACTGTCCAGTACTGTACATGTATTCATTTATATAAAAAAATAATTTTTATTTATTTTATTTTTTTTATTTTTTTTATGAGATGCATGCTCGTAAGTCCGGGACCTCGTAAGTCAGAGCGCTCGTAAGTCGGGGACTACCTGTACATATACAGTATATACATATACAGTACTGTATACATATATATATGGGCGGCCGTGGCGTAGTGGTAAGGGCAGTCGTCTCCCGATCGGAAAGTTGGCGGTTCGACTCCCGGGACCCGCACCATGTGTCGTTGTGTCCTTGGGCAAGACACTTAACCCTGAGTTGCTCCCGGTAGGACTGGAAAGCACCTTGCATGGTAGTCTGCCGCCACCGGTTTATGAATGTGTGTAGCATTCAATATATGTGTAGCACTTTGAGATTTTCAGTAATGAAAAGTGCGTTATAAATTGAATTAATTATTATTATTATTATTATTATTATTATTATTATTATTATTATTATTATTTATTATTATTATATTATTATATATATATATGTATGTATGTATGTATGTATGTATGTAACCTAAAACAATACTATAAAAATGAAACCAGTGCCACCTCTGTCTCAATGTTCCACCAGTTCATTTCTTACGTTCATTTGTAACTTTCACAGTATCAGTTTTTGAACTTCACTGTGATTCTTCCTCTTAACAGTGTTTTCCTTTGGCGCAGGTGGAAACAGCGACAGTGTGTTTGACATTGAAAAAGCTGTGGGTACCATCATGATCACCAAGCCTCTGGATGCTGAACAACGCTCCTTCTACAACCTGACCGTTGTGGCCACAGATGGCTCTAACGCCGCATACACACAGGTAACACCATCAAAAATCCACGAGTTTGTTTTGAACACATTGTTTGAGCGCTGCTCCATGAGTTTTTATTACAATATCAGCATCATCCTTTAGTGAATAATGTTAAAATTATCTTCAGGCTTGTCTTTAGAGTGGGGTTCTTTGCAGTTGACTTCATGAGGCCTACTGAAACACTAAATTCAACACGTTCACTTGTCCTTTAAAGACCGTGTAAAGTGAATTTCAATATTTTCTTCAATAAACATTATAAATGTCATAATTGTAATCTTGTAAATGAGTAAAAAGTCTCAAAATTGTAGCTCAATTAATTTTGGAGTTATAGATCAAACTTTGTTTAAAGATATGTCTGTTTCAGGATTTTTTAGGCGTGGTTTAAATGTGACCGCGTTTCGTCACGCGGTCTAAAGCCCCACCCCCTGCAGCTCCAGCCGTATAAATTAGTTTTTCGCCTCGGTGGATCCGTTCACTCGCGAATCGCAGATAGCATCAGATAGCAATAGCATAGATATTTTGTTCATTGTTAGCTAGCTAATCAATTATGCCTCGTTCCTGCATCTTCCCTGGATGTCGCAATGGTCAGGGCACCCGCTACCGACCGTCTCCCTCCAGGACACCGCCGCCGCCTTTCCTGCACCTGACGGCGGGATAATGTCGCGTCCAAACTTAGTAAGTTGCCGTTTGTGCTTATTATTTTAAATAATCTAAGTGTTGACCATTTAGTGCACAGTAACTACCGAATGTAATAAATGTACAAATCATAACGTGTTTTTATACCGCGTGGTTTTATACCGAGTCTCTGTAATAGGTGTTTCTTTTCTTTCTTTTTTCTTCTTTTTTTTATTGCTAAGCCTGTGCCCTACAAGTTCACAAGCTCCTTTTTTGCTAAGAAAATGCGACAGGTCCATTGCATACTTAGTTATCAACGTGATTACTCTTTATTTTAATCACCAACACAGACCCCGCATGCGATGTGACCGGGTCGGACCGGGTGCAGCGAGTCCGCTCATCTTCTAAAATAGCGCTTATTATTAAACACATAACAGCGGAGTTATGAATTATAGTTGTGTCCTCAACTTTAAAAACAAAACCAGAGTTGTTTGTGCACTAAAAACAGCGTAACTCTTGGAAAAAGGAGCTGCTGTTACAGCCAGAACTCAGATAAAAACAGAGCAGGTTTACTGGATCTCTGCTGCACCTGTCTGCCTCTCCACACACAGCTCAGGCTGTGAAGAACGATGCCGACCGTCACAGTGGTCACTGTCTGACTCAGAGTCTGAGTCTGGCTCTGGAGGTTCAAATGAGTAGGGCTGGAGAACTCCAGCCTTCGCGAACATCTTCAGGGTGCAGGACACGGGCGCAGTACTGCGCTGAAACCACGCCCACGCGCTGACACGCCCCCAGCGTTTCAGACCAGGGCACAATTATGTTTTTTCATTATTTTTGAGACTTAATTTTATAAGGTAAACAATGTTTTTAATCAGTCAGATTTATATGGGTGATTAATAACACATATTTATGCCGTGTGACAAACTCAAAACACAAATTTAATTTTACTTTACACGGTCTTTAAGATCTCATGTACACAAATGTTACTTAGTACATGTAAAGGATGGTATTACTGTGTGATAAACACTACAAGAGCCATCCCAACTGTTCACACAGAAACTCAAACCAGCACTGTGTTTTTAAAGAGTCTCCTTGTCTTCTGTTTATCATAAATAATTGTACTGGCGTACCTTTTGCAAGACAGCCATGTTAATGAAACAAGCCCCTCAGGTTGGTACAACTCTTGGTCTGGGTGTCAGATCTGCCACGGTGAGAGAGAGAGTGTTTCTGCATTTCAGAGAGGAGACAGAGGTTGAGTGTGAAAAACTGTTGTATCTTTGAATAAATTGAAGTGCATAAACCCCTGTTGCTGTTTTACTTCCAGAATACTAAACTGTAGGGTTTTAGGTTTTCACAGATATATCTTCAGATCTGAAGATGAACAATCCAAACCCAAAGTCTTTATAAATCCAACATGTTTAATAATAATAATAATAATAATAATGAATTCAATTTATAACACACTTTTCATTAATGAAAATCTCAAAGTGCTAATGTCTATATCAAACATTGTAGCTGGGTTGAACCTACAACGCTCTGACCCGGTTCACAGCATCACTGGGTCCAGGGGGGTTCCTGTCTCCCTACACAGAGAAAGCTATTCAAATAAAATAAGAGGATCCAGGGACAACCAATGAAATGTGAACATCTAATGATTCAGAAACACCTCCCTGACCCCGTCAGCTCCTGCAGCTTCTCTGTTCATCTGAACACTCACTGGGAGAATTCTTCTTCTCTTCCTGTCACTTTTTGTACGGCCTCCAGACCATCAGGGGCCCCCAAGTACCTCCAAAAGACACAATGGAGTTCTTTCTGACCCTCTCTGTACTTCTCCATCAGCATCCTCAAATCAAAGATGGCATCTGTGGTGCTCTTTGTTGGCATGAAACCATACTGCTGCTCACAGATAGTCACCTCTTGTCCAAGCCATCCATCCATTTTCGTCCGCTTATCCGGGGTCGGGTCGCGGGGGTAGCAGCCTAAGTAGGGAGGCCCAGACTTCCCTCTCCCCAGCCACTTGGAGCAGCTCCTCTGGGGGAATCCCAAGGCGTTCCCAGGCCAGCCGAGAAACATAGTCCCTCCAGCGTGTCCTGGGTCTTCCTCTGGGTCTCCTCCCGGTGGGACATGCCCGGAACACCTCACCAGGGAGGCGTCCAGGAGGCATCCTAACCAGATGCCCGAGCCACCTCAACTGGCTCCTCTCGATGTGGAGAAGCAGCGGCTCTACTCCGAGTCCCTCCCGGATGACTGAGCTTCTCACCCTATCTCTAAGGGAGAGTCCAGCCACCCTGCGGAGAAAACTCATTTCAGCCGCTTGTATCCGAGATCTTGTTCTTTCGGTCATAACCCAAAGCTCATGACCATAGATGAGGGTGGGAACGTAGATCGATCGGTAAATTGAGAGCTTTGCCTTTTGACTCAGCTCTCTCTTCACCACGACAGACCGGTACAGCGCCCGCTTCACTGCGGACGCTGCACCTATCCGCCTATCGATCTCACGCTCCAGTTTTCCCTCATTCGTGAACAAGATCCCGAGATACTTAAACTCCTCCACTTGGGGCAGGACCTCCTCCCCGACCCGGAGAGGGCATGCTACCCTTTTCCGGCTCAAGACCATGGCCTCGGATTTGGAGGAACTGATCCTCATCCCGGCCGCATCACATTCAGCTGCAAACCGCTCCAGCGAAAGCTGTAGATCACGATCTGATGAAGCCAATAGGACCACATCATCTGCAAAAAACAGAGAAGCGATTCTAAGGCCACCAAAACGGATCCTCTCAACACCTTGGCTGCGCCTAGAAATTCTGTCCATAAAAGTTATGAACAGAATCGGTGACAAAGGGCAACCTTGGCGGAGTCCAACTCTCACTGGAAACGAGCCTGACTTACTGCCGGCAATGCGGACCAAGCTCTGACACCGGTCGTACAGGGACCTAACAGCCCTTATCAAAGGGCCTGGTACCCCATACTCCCGGAGTACCCCCCACAGAACCCCCCGAGGGACGCGGTCGAATGCCTTTTCCAAGTCCACAAAGCACATGTAAACTGGTTGGGCAAACTCCCACGCACCCTCCAGGACCCTGCTGAGGGTGTAGAGCTGGTCCAGTGTTCCACGACCAGCACGAAAACCACACTGCTCCTCCTGAATCCGAGGTTCGACTATCCGACGGACCCTCCTCTCCAGAACCCCTGAATAGACCTTACCAGGGAGGCTTAAGAGTGTGATCCCCCTATAGTTGGAACACACCCTACGGTCCCCCTTTTTGAATAGGGGAACCACCACCCCAGTCTGCCAATCCAAGGGAACTGCCCCCGATGTCCACGCGATATTGCAGAGTCGCGTAAGCCAACACAACCCCACAACATCCAGAGCCCTAAGGAACTCAGGGCGAATCTCATCCACCCCTGGAGCCCTGCCACCGCGGAGCTTTTTAACCACCTCGGTGACCTCAGCTCCAGAGATTGGAGAGCCCGACCCAAAGTCCCCAGGCTCCGCTTCCTCAGTGGAAGACGTGCCAGTAGGATTGAGGAGGTCTTCGAAGTACTCCGCCCACCGACTCACAACATCCCGAGTTGAGGTCAACAGCACGCCATCCCCACCATAAATGGTGTTGGTCGCGTACCGCTTTCCCCCCCTGAGACGCCGGATGGTGGACCAGAATCGCCTCGAAGCCGTACGGAAGTCATTCTCCATGGCCTCTCCGAACTCCTCCCACGCCCGAGTTTTTGCCTCAGCAACCACCCGAGCCGCATGCCGCTTGGACTGTCGGTACCTATCTGCTGCTTCCGGGGTCCCACAGGCCAAAAAGGCCCAATAGGACTCCTTCTTCAGCTTGACAGCATCCCTCACCGCCGGTGTCCACCACCGGGTTCGAGGGTTGCCACCACGACAGGCACCAACAACCTTGCGGCCACAACTCTGATAAGCTGCCTCGACAATAGAGGCGCGGAACATGGCCCACTCGGACTCAATGTCCCCCGCCTCCCTCGGAACGTGTTCAAAGCTCTCCCGGAGGTGGGAGTTAAAGCTCCGTCTTACGGGAGACTCTGCCAGACGTTCCCAGCAGACCCTCACTCCGTGACTCAACGAGGCTAGCCTGTATAAATAAAGGTTGAATGGAAAAAAAATGAACTTGTCTAAGCCTTCCTTCCACAACTCTCTCCCAGATCTTCATCAACTTACTTCCTGTGTAGTTGCTACATTTCTGTACATCACCCTTGTTTTTAAAAACGGGCACCAACACACTTCTTCTCCATTCCTCAGACATTTTCTCACTTTCAAAAACTACCGTTGAATAATCGAGTCAAAAACCTCCCTGCCATCTCTGCTAGACGTTTCCAAACGTCCAAACACAAATAGTATAATCATATCATAATCATATTGTATCATAACTTTAAAAGTAAAGCACATATGTAACAAGATGTGAGTAAATAAATGTTACTCAAACGCATCTCAGAGTTCATTAAAGTCATTTTGCAACCTCAAATGCTGGAGGGAAGGAAGAGGTTAAGCGAAGTGTTATCGATCAAAACAAGTTATAAATCAAAATTTCACTGAGAGTTAGGAACTCTGGAAAGCTTCATGTCGCCTCTTTGCTTAGGCCTGCCATGATAAACAATAAATCAATTAATCGCATGAGAAATTAATGATCAACCTCATTTTCATTTATTGGCTTCATCATTTCGTCATGTCTCTTTCTACTGAAGACACTGGATGATAAAAGGTTCTTCACTGACCCCTCCCTTTCTTTTTAAAATCTTTTTTATACAAGCTAAAATTGTGTTTTTGGATCATTAAAAGCAGCTAAGCTACGAGCTAAGCTAACAGGCCAACCTTGGGGAAAAGACCTCCGTCTTGTTGAAGCTTCAAAATTCACAGTTGAAACATGTGCCTTCGTGTAAAAAGTTATTTTTCTCTGCAAAAAGAAGCTGAGAACTTGTTTACTGATTTTTTATTAAAAGTGTTTTGTGAAAAATGCCAAAGAGCTCAAACCACACCGAGCGTTTGCCATTTTGAGAACCAAAGAGACACAGCCCATATCACGTTAAAGGGTCTCCCTCCCATTTTTCTTAAAGAGACACGCTGCTCGCTCCCTCACTAGCCATCCTTCGGTTCATACAGTCTTATACTGCCATCCTGCTGTTAAAAAAGGTACTACACTCAAAACAAATTATCAAAATGTCTTCTTAAATTTGACAATTATTACTAATGTCAAATTTCAAACAATATTACCCCAAAAATACACTACACGTGGTCCGTGTCCGCTCCGCAGGTCGCAGCTGAGCGAGTCCAAAGTCCACTGCCTCCGCTCAGCTCAGGTCCGCATGGATGCGCCGCTCCAAGACGCATGCGCGGGAATTGTGAGATTGCGCGATAAATCAAGTGATAAATAATGAAGTCAGAACAAAACAATTCATTCGGTGGAAGAAGGAGAACAACAGTAAAGGCTGCCTTGATCTTCTCTCGTAAATAAGCGACAGGACATGGTTTGAGCAACAGGAAGTGATGTTTACATTTCAGAATAAAATACTTTTTTATTTATTTATTTCTTGTATTGCGTTATTAGGTGTAGTCATAGTCATAAATATAATAGTTTAGTCATAGAATAGTGATAAATGATAGTTTGACAGCATTTTTGTACAAATAAATCCGTATAGAGCTAGGATTAGTCCGCCCGTGGTGATTTTATTTTGTAAATACGGAAGTTGTGCTCGTTCCTTTTCCTGTTGGTGCGACGTAATCTTCAAAAGTTGACTCCGGCACAGCTCCGGCGTCCGGCAGAAATAGAAAAATTTCTAATTTTGACGGACTGCCGTCCGCTCGCCGCAGCTCACCGCCGCCGTGCGGAGCCAGTGTAAATTCCGTCATTGATTATAATGGGTGCGTATTTGCTGCGGAGGTCGGACCGGAGCGGGGCGGAGCTGGAACGCGTGTAGTGTATTTTTGGCGTTATCGTTTTATCGCAATAATTTCTGAGACAATCGCCCAGCAGAATTAGTTATTGTGACAGCAGGCCTATCTTTGTTGTCAAGACTGTGCCTCGTTATCGTGGAGACACGATAAGGAGCCTCTGGCAGAGTTTGAATTGTTCACTCACTTATTCACTTGTGGTCACTATAAAGTTTAAATTATATTATAATACAATTATAAACTACAGGAGATGGGAATCAACTCAATGCTTTTATTTTTTGAACACTACTTCAACACATGAACTTCATAGTTATGCACTGAGTAGTCAGTCAGTTGTTACGTACACTAAATAAACTTCAGCAAAATATGTTGGAATACACATCTGAATACTGTAATAGTAAATATAATTTTACTGGTTTTGTTGGAGAAAATGTAATTCATAATCTATCTCATAACACTGATACAGTATAAGAATATTTACACACAATTTATTAAATTTTTTGTTGAATCTTTTACACAACCACGGACTGACATTCGATACTTGCTCTTGTCAAGGGCGGACACCTTTCTCCTCCTCTCCCTCTCCGCTTTGCTTTGCCTTGCCTTGTCCTGTCTGTGAAACTGCTTTAGAGACTCTCTTCTACAAATCTTCTGAATCATAATTCTGCTATGGATTTGGTCAGTTGGCTCCTCAACACAATTGATAACATTTCTTCGAAGAGAAGACAGGCTTTAGGCGAGTAGATTTGCAATTTCTGTACAGAACAACTGATAAAAACGTAGTATTCAACCATCCATCCATTATCTTTTACCCGCTTCTTCCATTTTGGGTCATGGGGGTTGATGGTGCCCATGTCCAGCAATCACTGTGCGGGTATCAGGGGAGACACCCTGGACAGGTCTCCAGTCCATCGCAGGGACACATAGAGACAAACGAGACAAACAACCATTCATTCTCTCACTCACACTTAGGGACAATTTAGAGTTACCAATTGCGATTTAAAACGCGATTTAAAAAAAATATCTTCTCAAGTATTTTTCAACAAACAGAAGCAAATAGACCAATCTGTTTTATAATAAACAATGTCAGATTTATTTAAAGCAGAGATTATAATAATAATAATAATAATTAATTCAATTTATAACGCACTTTTCATTACTGAAAATCTCAAAGTGCTACACATATATTGAATGCTACACACATTCATAAACCGGTGGCGGCAGACTACCATGCAAGGTGCTTTCCAGTCCTACCGGGAGCAACTCAGGGTTAAGTGTCTTGCCCAAGGACACAACGACACATGGTGTGGGTCCCGGGAGTCGAACCGCCAACTTTCCTGATCGGGAGACGACTGCCATTACCACTACACCACGGCCGCCAATTACAATAAAGCAAACAAATGTATGCCTTTTCTTTTCACCATTTCTATTTTTTCTTGTTTCATAAACATAATAGTAAACATGTTAAGTGAACTTCCTAACTACTGTCTGAACTTCACATGACAGTTAATAAATAAATATAAAAAATTACTGTTTGAAGTTCAAACAGTTGGGTCAGTGATCCCTGTCGGCTGATACTTTGCTTACTTGAAGTTGAAGCACTGGTTGTTGTCATTCTAGCCATGCAACCATCATAAATGTCTTTGTGGTGTTTTTTTTTTAAGTGTTGATAAAGATTTGTGTCACGTGACCAGTCAAATTGCAGCCTTCACGATTAGAAAATCTAATTTGATCATATTGCGATATTATTGCAAATGCAATTAATTGTTCAGCCATAGCTGGGATGAGAACCAGCACCTCCAAATCTGAGGCCATGGTCCTCAGTTGGAAACGGGGGGATTGTTCTCTTCAGGTCGAGGGTGAGGTTCTGCCTCAAGTGGAGGAGTTCAAGTATCTCAGGGTTTTGTTCACAAGTGAGAGAAAAATGGAGCGTGAGACTGACAGATAGATTGGTGCAGCCTCTGCAGTATTGTGGACTCTGTGCTGGTCCGTTGTGGTGAAGAGGAGCTGAGCTGTAAGACAAAGCTCTTTGTTTACTTGTTAGTCTTTGTTCCTCCCCTCACCTCTGGTCATGAACTCTGGTAGAGACTGAAATAATGAGATTGTGGATCCAGGAGGTTGAAATGAGTTTCCTCTGCAGAGTAGATGGACTCTCCCTTAAAGATAGGCTGAGAAGTTCAGTTATCAGGAGAGACTCAGGAGAACTGCTGCTCCTCCACATTGAAAGGAGTCAGTTGAGGTGGTTCAGACATCTGGTAAGAATGCTCCCTGGGCGCCTCCCTATTGAGGTGCTTCATGTCCAACTGGGAGGAGACCCCTGGGAAGTCCCAGGACACGCTGGAGAAATGTCTCTCAGTTGGTCTGAGAACACCTTGGGGTCCTCCCAGAAGATCTGGAAGAGGCTGTGGAGAGAGATGTCTGGACCTCCCTGCTCAAGATGCTGCCCCCGAGACCCAACTTCAGAACAAGAGGAAGATGATAGATGGATGGATGGATGGATGGATTGGATTGATGGATGGCAGTCACTTTAAAGTGAATGGTACAAACAAAGCGTATGACGGGTTGTAATGTTAACACCAGGTGCTGGTCGTGTGTTGGAAAGAAAACCGTTTTCATGTGAGAATAAAAACAAAAGAGTATCATGAGAGGGTCAGAAAATAAATCTGTGTTTGTTGATGTCAAAACATAAAAATCCACACTGCCTGTCTTTTATTTGTCAGAGCTGAGAAAGATCAGGATTACAACTGTTCTAACTGTAATCTCTTAAGTGGAGATGCAGGTTTCTTTGATCCAGTTGACACAGTCAAAGCTCAGCTGCATTGGACTCTGTTGGTCATAAACTGTTGTAGTAAGTTTGACTGAAGACCAGACCAGACCAATTTATTTATAGAGCACTTAAAACAGCAACGAGGCCAACCAAAGTGCTGTACAATAGAAACAAAAAGCACAGTAGACAGGAAAACATAAAAATAGAAATATAGATATAAAATAGCAACAGAAATTAACTAAAATGGCGAACAATGTATAGTACAGAGAGGATCAAAACAAATCACACCGTGTTAAAGGCAAGAGAATAAAAGTGGGTTTTCAAGCAAGACTTAAAAACTGTGAGTATGGGAGCCTGCCTGACACTCAGTGGCAACTCATTCCACAGTCTTGGACCTGCAACAGAGAAAGCCCCGTCACCTCTGAGCTTACGACAAGTTTCTGGGATTGAGAGAAGCATCTGGTCTGCTGACCTCAGAGAGCGCAGTGGGACATATGGCTGCAGAAGGTCAGTGAGATAAGGTGGAGCGGAACGTTCAGATATTTGTATAATATCTGATGTTGTCAGATGTTGTTAAAAACATACATGAGTATTTTAAACTGGATCTGAAGGTGAATGGGTAGCCAGTGCAGGGAGGCCAAAACTGGTGTGATGTGCTCTCTATGGCCTGTACCAGTTAAGAATCGGGCTGCAGCATTCTGGACCAGCTGTAGATGTGCAATGGAGACTGACTGATTCCAAACAGAAGTACATTACATTAATCGAGCCTCGATGTTATGAAAGCATGGATTACTGTCTCCAGGTTCTTTCTGGATAATATGGGCTTCAGCTTAGACAGCCGCATCAGCTGAAGAAAGCAGGATTTAACAATCATGTTTACGTGACTGTTAAGTTTCAGGGAAGGGTCCATTATCACCCCCAGATTAGTGACCCTTTGTTTCTCTAGTGGGGCTAGTGAGAGAAGGTCAATGTCGTGGTTCGTGAATGAGCTGTTGGGATGGAACAACATGACTTCAGACTTCTTCTCATTGAAACTTAAGAAGTTTAAAGCCATCCAATCATGGATGTTGGCCAGGCAGTCAAGAAGGGGTTGAATAGAGCGTGAGCCTCTGTGCCTCAGGGGGAAGTAAATTTGACAATCATCAGAGTAGAAATTAAAGGCTATGTTGTGTTTGCGGAAAATATCATCTAGTGGCAGCAAGTATAACGAAAAGAGAAGGGGACCGAGGATGGACCCCTGCGGTACCCCCCACTGAAGTGCTATAGATGCTGAACTGAAATTGTTGATATTGACACAAAAGGTTCTGTCCGAGAGGTAGGACTCAAACCATTTGAGGGCTGACCCTGGTGGATTGAAGGTAAATGTAACATTTCTGCTGATTGTTTCAAACTTCTTGTGCACATTTCAGTCAGTAATGTTGTTTTTCACTTTTTTATCTTACAGATTCACATTACTGTTTTGGACAACAATGACAACGACCCCATCTTTTCCCAGCCAATCTATGAGGTCACTGTTTCAGAAGATATATCGCCCAACACAGAGGTGGTCCAGATTCTGGCCTCAGACCGCGATGAGCATCACCAGCTTACCTATGCTCTTTACGGCTCCATAGACCCCAACAGCATGCGTCTCTTTCGGATTCACCCCTCTCTGGGCACCATCTACACCTCTCAGAGACTGGACCATGAGGCCTGCACCCAACACATTCTCACAGTCATTGTAAGGCAGGCTCTGTTTTGGATCCCTTTCGCTTTTTTTTTTTTTTTTTTTTGTGACATATTTTGAACCTAGATTTTCCCAGTTTTAGAGTTTCTGAAACTGCTGTTAAATCATTGTCCCTGTGAATAAGTGAGTCTTAAGTTTAAGTTAAGACTTTTTGCGCCCGGTCACGAAGGGAAGAGGGTGATTGGAAATACCGGTACCCTCCATCCATCCATCCATTCATCCTTCCATTTGTCTTGTGAGCTTCATAACTTGAAAAATGTCAGGTACGGACTTCCATTTTAGTATGTGGCTCCATCTAGTTGTAAAAAAAAGATTCCTATTGAAACTGGGTTGCCACGTCAAAATAACCACCATACTGTAGATGTTTATAGGTAAACTTTTTGAGCTGGATAACTTGAAAAATAAGCAATTTGTTGACTTCCAGTTAAGCCTACATAGGCGTAAAAGAAAGTAGATCATGGTGGCCCTGGTGACAGTAGTGTGTAGACTCAGGACAACAAGAAACAGGAGACCCATGGGGGGTGGTGACTGAAGAACCACAGGGAGAGGTGACTGGAGAGGGTTGGAACAGTAAATCACAAGCTTTACATTTGCTTTTAGCTCAACTCTTTCTTCACCATGATTGACCAAGACAGTGCCCTCATTACTGAGGACAAGGTCTCGATACATCTCCCACTCCATACTACCATCACTAATGGACAAGACTCACAGATACTTCAACTCTTCCACCTGAGCCAAAGATTCATCAACAAAGTACAAACCGGAGGGAGCATTCCACTCGTTTCCGGTTGAGAACCGTGAGAGACATTGAGAAGCTTACTCTCTTCCCAGCCTCTTCACAGTTGGCAGCGAAACGTCCCAGTTCATGCTGCTGGTCATGGCATGAAGATGCCAACAGAACAACATTGTGTGCAAAATGCAGAGACAAAAGCCTGAGGTTGCCCAGACATCCTCGTCTCCATGACTGTGCCTGTCCATGAGCACCCAGAACAGAATTGGTGAGATGGGACAGCCCTGGCAGAGTCTAACTTGCACTAAATTTGACCTTGAATTTGTGCCAACTGCTCGTATTTTAAGTAAACGGGGACTAGATAGCCCTGCAAAGCAAGCACCCTATTCTCCTGTAGCACCCCCAAAGAATGACCCAGGGAACTTGCTCATAAGTCTTCTTTAGATCTACAAATCACATTTAGACGGTACTTAGATCCTTATTTATTGTTTCTTTTTATACTTTATATTTTGCTATATTTGGGTGTAACTGGGACCTTCTGTACATAATTTTGTTTCCATCTCATGTACCACATGTGATGGAAATGACAATAAAGTTGACTTGAACTTGAAACTGTAAATTTAAACTTCAACAGTCCCTTAGCAACCCATCAAGAATGAAGATCTGGTCCAATGTTCCACAACCAGGACAAAAGCCACATGCTCCTCCTGAATCCAATGTTTGACATGAGGTCAGAGCCTCAAGTTCCACATCCTGGAGTAAACTTTTCCAGGACGCTGCTAAGTAGTTGAAACACATTCTTCAGTCCCTCTTTAAAACAATGGGAACCACCACCCTGAACTGCTACTTTGCAAGTGTTGTCTCCATCCTCCATGCAACATTGAAGAGATGTGTCAACAATGACGTCTCAGTGTCTAAAGACTTCAGCATCTTTAAGCAAATCTTATCCACTCCAGGTGCCCCTCGACCAACAAGCTTTTTGACTATTTTGATGACCTTGGCCATGGGAGTAGGCTCTTCTTTGCCTTGAGTCCTCAGGCCCTGCCCCCTCACAGATGGACATGGTGGCCAGATTGTTTGACATCAAATGAGCTAAACCAACTTTAAAGAGAGGAGAAGATCTCAGACTTCAGTTTTCTAAACCTTACAGTGGAGCATTATGCCTGATACTCAGGGATTTTCAATCTTAACACCTTCATGCATGTACCTGGCTCTCTTATAAGCTACATGTTTCTGCTTTAAAGGTAGAGCCCACGTCCAGGTAGAGACAGGAGAAGTTTGGGGAGATGACAAACGGAGCAGACACTGAACTTGAGGACTTGGAAGGATCATGCCCGGACACAGGAGGCGTGGAACGACACTGACTTTATACAGACACTGACGAGACATGATGACAAACACCTGGGGTGATCAGGTGTGACAGGAGCTGAACACAAGGAAGAGAAACACAGGGCAGTGCAGAAAAACAGAAACCCCACAATACGGCAGACAAACAAGGACTTTAATGGGTCTCCTTTGCTAGTGGACAGATATGCATGTTAATTTATCTGCATGAGTCGAGCATCTCTTGCAGTTTCACTCCACACTTCAATTTTAAATTGAGAAAGCTCCCTGGACATAAAGTAAAATGTCCTTAAATTCAGAATGAATTCTCAGTAGTTTTGTTTTTCATCTTTTTTTCTTACTTATGTGCAAGGCATGGACAGTCCATAGCACACATTGTGTTCAAACAATCTTTTTAAAATTAAAAACAAGACAAATAAAACCATTATAAAGGTTTATTAAAGAAAACTAAAATATAATTGCTGTGTTTGCTTTACTACCCTTTTTAGAATTATTAAAATGACAACGCACCTTGCTGATTTTATTTGCTTTGTTTGTTAGGTATTAATTGATTATTTTATTTTGCTGTTTTAGGTGAAAGACCAAGAGTTTCCACACCGAAAGAATCTGGCTCGTGTACTTATAGAAGTGGAAGACATAAATGATCATGTACCGTTTTTTACCAGTGCCCTGTACGAAGGCTCAGTCTATGAGTCGGCTGCAGTCGGATCTGCTGTAGTCCAGGTGACTGCCATAGACAAAGACAAAGGCAGGAATGCAGAGCTGCATTACTCCATTGAAGCAGGTATGCATCACTAATAACTAAATACTCCAGCAAATGTTACATTTTTACAATTTACGTTGCTAATTTTTTTCCCCCTTGTGTTCAACAGGGAACACTGGAAATGCATTCACCATTGAGCCAGTTTTAGGGATCATTCGAATTGCACGTCATCTGGACTTGTCCAGCATAGGCCACTATGTTATTACTGTCCGAGTCACTGACAGTGGCAGCCCTTCATTGTCCACGACAACAATAGTGCGTGTTGCCGTCACTCTGTCTGACAATGCTGGCCCAAAGTTTCCTCAACCTGAGTACCACACAGAGATAAAAGAGAATGTAATGATTGGGACCTCTGTCACTACAGTCAGTGCTATCAGCCTGTCTACCCTCACTTATGAAATCAAGCAGGGCAACACAGACCAAGTTTTCCAAATAAACCAATATAGTGGAGTCATCACTACTCAAAGGCATCTAGACTACGAGACCATAGCCTCTTACACCCTCACCATCCAGGCTGCTAACATGGCTGGTATGGCCTCCAATGTTACCTTGCTAATCCAGACAGTGGATGAGAATGACAATCCACCTATGTTTCAGCAGGATCACTATCATGGCAGCATTAGTGAGGTAGCACCAGTCAACAGTGTGGTCCTAAACTTGGATAACCTGCCTCTAGTAATTAGGGCAACTGATGCTGACTCCAACCAAAATTCCCTGCTGGTCTACCAGATTGTTGAAGCCACTGCCAAAATGTTTTTCACTGTTGACTCAGGAACTGGCTCTATTAGAACCATTGCTAATCTAGATCATGAGACATTTTCCGCATTCCACTTCCATGTTCATGTCAGGGACAATGGAAGACCTCAGTTAACAGCAGACTGTCCAACTGAGGTCACAATACAAGTGACTGACGCAAATGACTCACCCCCCTACTTCACCCAGAATACCTATGAAGCAGTGTTGCTTTTGCCCACTTACGTTGGAGTAGAAGTTTTGCACCTGTCTGCTGTAGACCTTGACAGTGATGTTCCTACAGAGCTCATTTACTCTCTGACTGACGGAGGATCGGAGAACTTTGCAGTAAAACCCTCCAGTGGAATTATTGTTGTAAAAAACAGCAGCTTCTCCAAAGAGCTTTTTCGCTTTAGTGTCAGAGTTTCAGATGGAAAATTCTCCAGCGCTGCTTTGGTGACAGTACTTGTTAAAGAATCTCTGGACTCCGGTCTCAGTTTTACTCAAAGCATTTACTTTTCTTCTATTAAAGAAAATGAATCCAATATTACCACAGTGACTGTGGTCAGTGTTGTGGGAAACCGCCTCAATGAACCACTGAAGTATACTCTGCTGAATGCTGGTACACAGTTTACAATTCGCCCAACATTTGGGGTTATCCAAACCACAGGAATACCTTTCGATCGTGAAGAACAAGAGTTTTATGAACTAATTGTTGAGGCAAGAAGGGAGCACGACCATCTACATGTGGCCAGAGTTATGGTTAAAGTTCAAGTTGAGGACATAAATGATAATGCCCCTGTGTTTGTTGGACTTCCATATTATGCGGCTGTTCAAGTAGAAGCTGAACCAGGATCACCCATTTTCAGCGTCACTGCGGTGGATGGTGACAAAGGCATCAACGGAGAAGTGGCTTACTATCTTAAGGACGACCATGGTCATTTTGAAATCAATCAACAGACTGGTACTATCAGCCTTAAAAGATCTTTTGAGTCTGATTTATCCAATGCGGATTACCAAATAATGATATATGCCAGAGATGGTGGTTACCATCCCCTCTCTTCTACTGTTGAGTTTCCCATCACTGTAGTCAACAAAGCCATGCCCGTCTTCGACAAATCCTTTTATTTAGTTTCTGTAAATGAGGATGTGGACGTGCACACACCCATTCTTAGCATTAATGCTTCTAGTCCAGAAGGTCAAAGCATAATCTACACTATCGTTGATGGGGATCCATTTCTTCAGTTTGATATTGGGTTTGATACTGGAGTCATAAGTGTAATTCACTCTTTGGATTATGAAACAATGTCATCTTACCACCTGACCATCAGAGCCACAGACTTTCTGACCGGTGCCCATGCTGAAGTTAGTGTTGATGTTTTTGTTCAAGACATAAACGATAACCCACCTGTTTTCAAGAAGATGTCCTACAGGGTGGTCCTGTCTGAAACAGTCATGATTGGAACTCCAGCACTTCAAGTCACTGCCACAGACAAAGACTCTGAGAAGAACAATGTAGTTCGCTATCAGATATTCTCTGATGTACACAACAGCACCGACTATTTTCACATCGATAGCAGCAGTGGGTTGATTTTGACAGCACGTATGCTGGACCATGAAGTAGTCCAGGAGTACAATTTTGTTGTCAGGGCCATTGATAATGGTTTCCCATCACTGAGTAGTGAAGTATCAGTGACTGTTGTGATAAATGACATGAACGACAACCCTCCAGTTTTTAACCAACTGCTCTATGAAGCATATGTGAGTGAGTTGGCACCAAAAGGTCACTTTGTAACCTGTGTCCAGGCCTCTGATGCTGACAAGTCAGATTTTGACAAGCTGGAGTACAGCATCTTATCAGGAAATGAAAGAATGGATTTTCTGATGGAAAGAAATACAGGAATCATCGTGCTGTCCAGCCACCGTAAGCAACGGATGGAGTTTGCCTATAACCTAAACGTGTCAGTATCTGATGGAGTGTTCACCAGTACCGCACAGGTTCATGTTAAAGTGCTGGGAGCCAACCTGCACAGTCCCGTGTTTGAGCAGAATACATACGAGGCAGAGCTGAGGGAAAATGCTCCTGCAGGAACCAAAGTGATCCAGGTTAGTGCATTCAAGATTCACAGAAATACGTTGAGGAAATAATGCATTTGCCTGCGTGTGCATGTGTGTGTGTGTTTATTTGTCTGTCATCTCATGAACCACCACAAAGTAATCACTGGATGTACATCTAAAAGTGATTACCTTTAGGATTCAATCAAATTCAAAATTCAGCTCATCAAATAAAAAAACAGACACACACATAAAGAAAAGATGGTTTAACTCAGTGACTTTTACAGTTGTCGAGCTAACACTCCATGTGGTACTAGCTGAGAGATCCCAACACATACTGAGCAATAACAGCTCCTGTGAGCGTTGTGTTTAAAACTTTGCTGTGTTTAACTGTTAGTTAACTCTTCGTCTATTAGTTAAATACTTCATCCACCACTGGATAGAATGTAATACAATTTTATGAACATTGTCACTAGATGTGCTGTGATTACATAGATGGCTGCTACAACCAATCAATCTTTATATAAAAAAAAAGGGTTTTAAACAAACTTTTACAGCTATTAGAAAGCAATTGTACACTAGTAGTTGAAAGCCATCCCCAATACATACAGAACTCAAATCTCCACACAATGAGTGAGTTATTTGCTAAAACGTTGGCATTAACTGATTAAGTCAACAAGAATCAAGATTTCAAAATGTATCCAACATGGCTCTAACATTGTCTCAGTGTAAGATGATTGGCAGGTTTTTAATTCTTTCAGTTTTCAGTTTTTATAGTGTCCAAATGTAATTAATCTTGTAAAGGGTTTACATTTAGGCACAAACGCTCTGTTCTCTTTCATTTCAGGTGAAAGCAACTGATGCTGACCCTGGAGTGTTTGGTCACATCACTTATTCCTTTGTTAATGATGTGGGCAATGACCAGTTTACCATTGATGCCAAGGGTCAGATCAGCACAGCAGAAAAGCTGGACCGTGAGGATCCATCCATTAAAGACCTGGGTCTTACAGTGGCCGCTCAGGATTCAGGTGGACGTGTCTCTTATTGCACAGTACAGCTTACTGTCTTGGACGAAAACGACAACGCACCACACTTTAGTGCCACAGAGTACCGAGCCTCACTCAAATATGACGTGACTCAAGGGTTTTTGATAACACAGATTCAGGCTCAGGATCCTGACTATGGAACCAATGCCAAAGTAACATTTTCCCTTTACAGTGAGGCACATGTCCCCGTGGCAGACATTTTGGAAATAGACCCAGACAGTGGTTGGATGGTGACTAAAGGCAGCTTCAGCCACTTGAGAAACTCTGTATTGTCTTTTTTTGTAAAGGCTGTTGATGGAGGAAATCCAGTTCGGCACTCTCTAGTGCCTGTTTACATTCATGTTCTTTCTCCTGATGCCTTTATTCCTTTCTTTAGTCAGCATTATTACATATTTAGCATACCAGAGAACACACCTATAGGTTCAGTCATAGGAACAGTTCATCTCAACATTCCTCCTGAATATACCTCGATCTCTGTTACCTTTGTTGCTGTTAATGGAGAAACAGGTGAAAACAACCAAGATGGTGTTTTTGTTGTGGAAAAGGATACAGGAGTTATCAAAATCGATAAAGCCTTGGACCACGAGGTGATCAAAGGATTTCAATTTAAAATCATTGCCACTGCACAACAGACAAAGCTGGATTCTGTGTCTTCTGTTGATGTTGAAGTCAAAGTTTTGGATCTAAATGACAATAAACCAGCTTTTGAGGCAAACTCCTACATTACTACTGTCATGGAGGGAATGACAGTTGGAACCAAAATCATTCAAGTCAAAGCTCAAGACCCAGACTCGGGAGCCAATGGCCAAGTCACATACAGTCTTGGCACATCGATCCAATCAGAGGAGAGTTTAGAAACGTTAGCTCGTACCTTTAGCATCGATAGTAATACCGGCTGGATCTTTACACGCAAGGAACTTGACCATGAGACCAATCCCACCTACACATTCACAGTCGTGGCTTCAGATCTTGGAGAGATTCTGTCACTTTCAAGCACTGCTACTGTGACAATGGCAGTGTCAGACATCAACGACAACCCCCCAGTTTTCATGGAGAGCCACTACGTTAGTTCACTTCAGGAAAGCAGTCCACCCGGTGAAGTGGTGGCTATGCTCAACACCAGGGACGATGACAGCTCTGCTGTTAACCGGCATGTCAGTTACCTCATCACTGGTGAGTAGGAATGTAAACCAGTACCTGTTGGTGTAGTGTAACCAAGTCATCATAGGAGTATGCCGATGTCCATTAGGCTGTAAAGCCAGTTTATAACACCGCATTTACTGTATTTTCTGGTGTATAGCTCACACCTTTTTATGTTTTTTTTCAAGGCCTGCAACCTATATATGGCTTGTTATCACTTTCGGCAAAACAAATTTTTAAATCCAGCTCATTTCACAATTACGTTCATTTATTAAGGAAAAGTTCAGCTCAGACATATATTTGCTATAATTTTTATCAAACAAATAATTGTTTTTAAGTGTTAATCTTCTTAAAAGCCTTGCTGTGCGCTCCTGTGGCAGACATTTGCAGCAGAGCTAAACGTAGGTGCGACCTATACACCGGTGCGACCTATCTAGGGATTTTTCCAATCTATTGGTGATAATTGGACAATGCGACCTATACACAGGTGCGACCTATACACCAGAAAATACTGTAA
>JBBPBX010011868.1:35922-48002 GCA_038048925.1 Garcialebias charrua
ATTTTAATAATAATAATAATAATAATAATAATAATAATGAATTCCATTTATAATGCACTTTTCATTAATAAAAATCTCAAAGTGCTACAAAGTGTAACAAAGCAAAGATCAAAATAAAACAAGTGATAAAATCAAATAAAATCAATAATAATATCGACTAAGATCAAAGATAAAATCATGTGGATGCAGATTAGGCTTGCTTAAAAATAAATAAAATAAAACAAGTGATAAAATCAAGTAAAATCAATAATGATATCAGCTAAGATCAAAGATAAAATCATGTGGAGGCAGAATAGGCTTGCTTAAAAAGAAAGGTCTTTATGCTGCTTTTAAAGTCAACCAGTGACTGTGGAGCTCTCAGGTCGTCAGGGAGGGAGTTCCACAGGCGGGGGGCAGCCACACAGAATGCTCGGTCTCCCATGGTCCTCAATTTGGTCCGAGGAATATGAAGAAGATTTTAGCGCAAATTTAAGATAAAAAAACTTTAGTCAGTTCAAGTTGAAACTGCAGTTGTGGTGACACTAGTTGAAATGCTTTTGGTTTTACTCCGGATGAGGTTGTGAAGTCCCCTGCATGTGGTTTTCTTCTAATCCAGAAGGTCTTTATTGACGTAGATTTGTCATTAAATGCCAAGAAAACTAAATTTATGTGGTTCAGTTGTGGAGGAGGAACCATACCCGCCTCGGTGGACTTCACCACTGTAAACATTGACTGATCTTAGAGGTTTTAATTCCCAGGTGAAAAAATGGTTGAAACAAAACCAAATCTGTGAACACTGAATCCTATAGGGACAGAGGAGCAGCTGTGTGTGTGTGAGGGAACTGTTTAAGCCATTTAAACTTCATTAAATTTTTATTTTTTTAGATGTTTTAATATAGGGAACTGTTTAATCTTAATTAAATTTTAATTTTATTTTAGCTGTTTTTATATAAAAGTCCAACCAAGGACTGGGTTTGCAAATTAGCCTGTGGCTAGAAATCCTGTGTACAAGACAACGGTTGCTTCGTTTTTAACATGTAACATTGTTTATTGTGCTGTCCTTGTTCAAATAAACTTGAATGAATGAATGAATGAAACGGTGATATTATAGAAGAGGTATAAATATTATTATATATACTACATACATATACTGTACTATATAATATTATAAATATTTGTGAATTTGTATTGATGGAGCTCTGTCCTTTTCACATCATGTTAGTGTTTTTCCAATCTAAGTTTAAAGTGAGACTTGGTTATCTATGTAGAAATAGATCTTCGTTTACATTGACTGCAAGACGCACCATTGTTGGAAAAAAACATTCTCTGTTGGATTATGGAGACATAATTTACAGACGTGATTGTAAGGATGCCCTTCGTAAGCTGGACTCAATTTATCTCTCTGCTATTGTCTTTGTTACAAATGCTCCTTAGAGAACATCATGGTCACCTCTATTTTAATGTCTTCTCTACTTACTCGTGGTGAAACTCGTTGGTTTACCCTCATTTATAAGACGCTGCTGGGTATTCACCTCCATATTTGATTGATGAGCTCTGACAGGATGTCTGACAGTCTGAGTCTGGAAACTCTGGACTAACCAAAGTGGACATTTGAGGGAAACCCATGTGTGTGGGTTAGGGTTATTTTATTATTTCCATCACAGAAAGTAGTTCCTTACTGTCATGGCTTTAGAAGTTTGGACTCAGGAAGGCAGACCAACATGGAAAACTCAAAAATAAAACTAAGTTTTATTAAACAAAGCAATAGCTGAAAGTGTAAGGCTCAATCATCCTGGTAAATAAATCACAAAAAAGTTAAATCATGTCATCTGGACAGTTTCTTTTTTTGAAAGAAAACGTTTCATCCTTCATCAGAAGTGATGAAGACAGAACTGATGAAGTCCTTTGGATGAAGGATGCAACGTTTTCTTTCAGGAAAGCAATAGCTGGCGTGGCAGCAAACTTATCGCAGTTGTTCCAGGGAGGCACGGAGAGTCATAAAAAGGTGGTTATAATAATCCTTGTGTAGCCCCAGGACTGAAACCAGTAGTCTACATCTAAAAATAAAAAATCATGTTAGATTCTCGGCATACGAAGGTTGTCTAAAGAACAAAATGAAAAAGACTAGATGTCAGGAACTGGGGACAGACCTGGAGTAGTTCTCTGACTTTCCAGGTTTTGGTTAAAAGCCAAGGTAGGTAGCCAGGTAGAAGATGTGCCTGTCTATCATTGGTCACTTCATTTGGAGAACAGAGTTGTGTTTTTACAGCTACATTACAAATAATGATTGGCTAAACATGAGCCAAGATGCTTCTTGAGTCTGCCTGAACATGTCTGTGTCATCCAGGTGGGAATCATCGCGGCGTGTTTGCACTCGGTTTGGTTCAAGGAGAATGGAAGATGTACGTGAAGGGCCTTTTGGATCGTGAAGAGTGCAACCTCTACATCATCAACGTCACAGCGAGTGATGGACTTTTTGTTTCCCACACAACTGTGGAGGTTGCAGTGATGGACATCAACGACAACGACCCCGTCTGTGACCAGGTGACTTTGATCACGTGTCTTGTTCTTCTTCACTTCATCTCCATAAAAGGCGGTAACTGTTTGATGGTAATGGTTCGATGGTAACTGTTTGGCGGTAACTGTTCGATGGTATCGGTTCGATGGTAACGGTTCGGCGGTAACTGTTCGATGGTAACGGTTCGGCGGTAACTGTTCGATGGTAACGGTTCGGCTGTAACTGTTCGATGGTAACGGTTCGGCGGTAACGGTTCGGCGGTAACGGTTCGGCGGTAACGGTTCGGCGGTAACTGTTTGATGGTAACGGTTCGATGGTAACGGTTGGCGGTAACTGTTTGATGGTAACGGTTCGATGGTAACGGTTCGGCGGTAACTGTTCGATGGTAACGGTTCGGCGGTAACTGTTCGATGGTAACGGTTCGGCGGTAACGGTTCGGCGGTAACGGTTCGGCGGTAACGGTTCGGCGGTAACTGTTCGATGGTAACGGTTCGACGGTAACTGTTCGATGGTAACGGTTCGACGGTAACTGTTCGATGGTAACGGTTCAATGGTAACGGTTCGGCGGTAACTGTTCGATGGTAACGGTTTGACGGTAACTGTTCGATGGTATCGGTTCGATGGTAACGGTTCGGCTGTAACTGTTCAATGGTAACGTTTGGCGGTAACGGTTCGATGATAACTGTTCGACGGTTGATGCTGAACAAGCTTCTACAGTTTTTCTTCGTCATCACTTCATGGGTTTGTGTTCGTGTGTGTGTTTTGACTTCTGTTTGCAGGCGGTCTACACTGCCAGCGTTCCAGAGAACCTACCGGTCAACAGTGTGCTGCTGAGAGTCGGAGCCACCGATGCAGACGTAGGGAACAGTGCTCGGATCTACTACTCTCTACACGGTTCTGGATCCCAGGACTTTAGTATAGACCCAGACACTGGTAAGAATATTGTGTAGCTTTGGAAATACATTGGTACATGTTGTGTTGTAAATTGTCACCAACTGGACTTTCTGTAGCACACTTTGATTCCCTGTCGTTTTATTTTTTATGTGTTGTAACGTTTTGTTCCCTGCCCAGGTGAGATCAAGTCATCAGTAACGCTGGACCGTGAGATGACACCTAATTATAAGTTAATAACTCAAGCAGCTGATGGTGGAGGACGCTGGTGCAGTGCTGAGGTTCATCTGACGGTGACTGATGTGAATGACAACCCCCCTACCTTCACCATGTCACAGTACACCACCAGTGTGTATGAAGACACATCCATCAAGGCCCTTCTCACCCGGATACAGGCCATAGATCCAGACGAAGGTGATGAAATGAACAATGCTCGTAATACAATCACTCTCACTACTGTTGCTGATCATTTACAGTGAAAACATAAAGTCTGTATGCCAAATAGAAAAAATCTATTAATTTAGAAACAACAGATACATCAAAAATAATTTCAGATAGAAGTTTCGTAAAATCATCAACAAATACACTCACTGATATGCTGGTGAAGATTCTCAGTCGTCCAGGACATGATAAAATCAAAAAAGGCGTTCAATACAGGATCAACTGGACTTTATTTGTTGCAGAAAACGTTTCGACTTCTGTCCAGAAGTCTTTTTCAATTCTGAATGAATGGAAGCTGTGAGAACGAGAAGTTTTATACAAGCCACGCACCAACATATGAAATTGGAAACTGAAATAACACCACAAAATACCTAACATGCCCATTCTATTTAAATTGACAAAACAACACATCACACCTGGGGGTTTGTAACACATACATGTAAATTGAAAGATCACACCTTAACAGTAGGAGGTTCCCTTGAGGTCTCTGGTAGAAGACACAAAACTGTATGTAAATTGACAAAAAACACCTCCCAAACAACAACAGAGGCTACTCAGAGAAACTTTGTTAGTCTAATTTACAGACAAGACATCCCTGCTCCCATCCAGTGTAAAACGTTTCGGAATCAAATCCAAAACTGAGTTATAAGTCTTAGAAAGTTGAAATCTCAGACCTCCTCCTCTGTTAAGAGAAGGTTTTTCTCTCTTAACATACAAAGCTTCCTTCACCCCCCTCTCAAACCATCTGTGCTCTCGGTCCAAAATTTGAACATTCTGGTCCTCAAATGAGTGACCCTTGTCCGTGAGGTGGAGGTGAACAGCTGAGTTTTGTCCAGAGGAGGTAGCTCTCCTATGTTGAGACATTCTTTTGTGGATAGGTTGCTTCGTTTCTCCGATGTAACGGTCTGAGCAGACTTCGCTGCACTGGACTGCATAAACCACACCACTCTGTTTGTGTGTAGGGGTTTGGTCTTTAGGGTGGACCAACCTCTGTCTGAGAGTCCTGCTAGGTTTGAAATGTACTGGGATGTTGTGTGGGGGGTGAAGGAAGCTTTGTATGTTAAGAGAGAAAAACCTTCTCTTAACAGAGGAGGAGGTCTGAGATTTCAACTTTCTAAGACTTATAACTCAGTTTTGGATTTGATTCCGAAACGTTTTACACTGGATGGGAGCAGGGATGTCTTGTCTGTAAATTAGACTAACAAAGTTTCTCTGAGTAGCCTCTGTTGTTGTTTGGGAGGTGTTTTTTTGTCAATTTACATACAGTTTTGTGTCTTCTACCAGAGACCTCAAGGGAACCTCCTACTGTTAAGGTGTGATCTTTCAATTTACATGTATGTGTTACAAACCCCCAGGTGTGATGTGTTGTTTTGTCAATTTAAATAGAATGGGCATGTTAGGTATTTTGTGGTGTTATTTCAGTTTCCAATTTCATATGTTGGTGCGTGGCTTGTATAAAACTTCTCGTTCTCACAGCTTCCATTCATTCAGAATTGAAAAAGACTTCTGGACAGAAGTCGAAACGTTTTCTGCAACAAATAAAGTCCAGTTGATCCTGTATTGAACGCCTTTTTTGACACTCACTGATTTAAAAAAAGTTAACCACACAGGAATGAAATCAAACGGCTCTTGTTGGACTATGGAACGACCCCAGCAGGACCACAACATGACTCAGGCGGTCCCTCGACATGAATGTCCTGTGTGGACATGATTGTCTTGTTGAAAGACTGTACCAGGGTTCTGTCTCAGGAGGGGAGCAGCATGCAGACGCAGGATGTCCCTGATGCCATCAGAGCTACATCTTTTAATCAGAACCAGCTGTACTTTGAAACCTGTGGCTCCCACTACAACGTTAACAGGAACCAGTGTCTCCACAATATGAGAACTGGTCTTCCCCACTTAATGCCGACATATGTGCACACATGATGGTTGGTGTTCATGCAGAAGCAAGATTTACTCCTGGGCATGACTCCCCTCCTCATCATTTCATGCCTTCTGGTTCTGGCACCACACCAAACACATCTGTCTTGGTTCAGGTGTCCAGTTCCACGTGGGACGGAGAAGCTGTGACGCTGGTCCAGATGGGAAGTGCAGATGCAGAGGGGTTCTGTAATGCTTGGCACGCAGTTGTCACACAGTTATCCTCCCTTGGTGTAATTTGTCTCGGATGGCTAGAACTTTCACAAGTGAGGGTTCAGAACCGCACTCAGGAACCAACCCCCAGAACAACTGGGGCAGAAACAATAGGCAGTTTATTTTTAGATGTTCTGTCTCTCATTAGGACTTGAAGAAAGCTGGTTCAGTTTACGTAGTTGCTGTTTGTTGTTTTATTTTTCCAGAACCAGGGTTTGTGCACTAATGATGTTGGGCTTTAAGCTCCGCCTACTCCCACACACACTCATGGTTTTACATGACTATTCTTTATATGTGACATACAGTACCTGTTTCTATACCAAGTTGCAACAGAAGTTGTCTCAGGGCACTGTACAAAAACATTCACATACATGTACATAAAAAGTAAATTAGTTTCATTCAACCTTTATTTAAACAGGTTAGCCTCATTGAGCCACAAGGACTCATTTACAAGTCAAAGTTCTCTCTCATTGTAAATGAGTCCCCGTGGCTCAACGAGGCTAACCTGTATAAATAAAGGTTGAATGAATAGGAGGAAAGACTAAGAACATGTTAAGATAGAAACAATAACAAACAGGTAGTGTAGAGCAAGTAAAGACCGCAGTAGAGAGAGGACATGTGGTCACTTTGTCCTCTAGTAGTCTATAGCAGCATAACAAGCCAACCCTAACTATAGGATTTATCAAAAGGAAAGTGTTAATCCCAGTCTTCAAACTGGACAATGTGTCAGCCTCATGGACAGAAACTGGAAGTTGGTTCCACAAGAGAGGAGCCTGACAACTGAAAGATCTTCCTCCATTCTGCTGCTGGAAACTCTAGGAACCACAAGTAAACCTGCAGTCTGAGAGTGAAGTGCTCTGTTAGTAAAATATGGAACAATAAGATCTGTAATATAAGATGGAGCTAGGTTGTTGAGAGCTTTGTAGGTTAGAAGTAAGATTTTGAATTCAGTTCTGGATTTGACAGGGAGCCAGTGGAGAGAAACTAAAACTGGAGAGATGTGATCTCTCCCAGTAACTCCAGTTAAGACTCTGGCAGCAGCATGTTGGATCAACTGAAGACTTTTTAAAGAACTATTTGGACACACAGATAACAAACCATTGCAATAGTCCAGTCTAGACGTGACAAATGCATGAACCAGTTTTTCTGCATCATTTTTAAATGTTTCTAATTTTAGTGATATTACGCAGGTGGAAGAAGGAGGTTCTAGTAACATTTTTAATGTGGGGGATAAAAGACATGTCCTGATCAAAAATAACACCAAGATTTTTAACATTAGAACTGGAGGCAGATTAATGTCATCCAACGAGGAGAAAGACTGAAAATGTTATTCCTGAGATGCTCAGGTCCAAAAACTAAAACCTCAGTCTTGTCTGTTCAAAAGCAGAAAATTAAGGGTCATCCAGGTTTTTATGTCTTTAAGACATGCTTGTTGTCTAAGTAACTGATTGGATTCATTGGGTTTCATGGACAAATATAACTGTATATCATCAGCATAACAATGAAAATTTATCACATGCTGTTTATAACATTACCTAATGGAAGAAAGTTCATGCTCAATAATCCAGGTACCAAATCCACTAATTCTCAGTCGGGTCATTTGGGCAGTTTCTTTTTATGACTGATGAGGCACTCCAAATGGAGGGCGAAACGTTTCTATAAAAAATAAACTGTCCAGATGACCCGACTGAGAATTATTGTATTACCTCATGGAAGCATGTACAAGGTAAAGAGTAATGGTCCAAGCACTGAACCTTGAGGAATTCCATGACTAACTTTGGTGTATGATGAAGATTCATTATTTACCTACCAGGGTTAAGTCAGGTCCTCTAGATGGATTCTTTTTTTGTTGAAATATTTTGTTTTTTATCCAAAAGACTTCTTCAGTTTGAAGAAGAATCCGTAAGAAGACATTTATCTACTTGGATTATTGAGCGTGCATCAGTATATTCATTATTTACATTAACAAACTGGATTATATCAAGTAAATAAGATTTAAACTACCGGTAATTTAGAGCAGTTCCTGTAATCCCAATGCCATATTCAAGTCTCTGTAATAGAATATTATGATCAACTGTATCAAATGCAGAGGATGCTCAAATGCTGAGGTCTAACAGGACCAGTGGAGACACCTGTCCATTGTCAGAGGCCATGAGAATATCATTAGTGACCTTTACCAGTGCAGATTCAGTGCTGTGGTGAACTCTAAACCCTGACTGAAAAGCAGATTATTTCTTTACAGATTGCTAAATCCAATTTCACCAATCCAGATGATGAAATTAAAAATCTAAAAGAGTGCATACACTGACATGATACACTCATACAACATGAACTGTCACATAATACAGTGATCAAGGGAGACAGCACTCTGAGATATTTAATTATTTTATTTGGTTATTTCCTCTTGAAAGAAGAGGAATGAAAGTCAGCCGTAGTAAGACAGAGTACATGTGTGTGAATGAGAGGGAGGCTGGTGGAACAGTGAGGCTACAAGGGTCAGAGGTCACAAAGGTGCAGGACTTCAAGTACTTGGGGTCCACTGTCCAGGAAAATGGGGAATGTGGTAAAGAGGTGAAGAAGAGAGTCCAGGCAGGATGGAGTGATGGAGAAAAGTTTCAGGAGTGATTTGTGACAAAAAGGTGTCAGCAAAGGTCAAAGGAAAAGTTTACAAGACAGTGGTGAGACCAGCTATGTTGTATGGTCTGGAGACAGAGACATGGACAAAAAGACAGGAGACAGAATGGTAAATGGAGCTTATTTATATAGCGCTTTCCAGCCCCCTATGAGGGGTCCCAAAGCGCTTTACAATACCAACCATCCACCCATTCATACACACATTCATAAACCGGTGGCGGCAGACTGCCATGCAAGGCGCCTTCCAGTCCTACTGGGAGCAACTCGGGGTTAAGTGTCTTGCCCAAGGACACAACGACACATGGTGTGGGGAACTGGGATTCCGGGATTCGAACCGCCAACCTACCGATCGGGGGATGACTGCCATTACAACTACGCCACGGCCGCCCAAGAAGCAGAAATGAAGATGCTGAGGTTCTCCTCAGGAGTGACAAGGATGGATAAGATCAGGAATGAGATCATCAGAGGTACAGCACATGTTGAACAACTGGGAGATAAAGTTAGAGAGGACACACTGAGATGGTTTGGACATGTCCAGAGGAGGGACAGTGGTTTGGACATGTCCAGAGGAGGGACAGTGGTTTGGACATGTCCAGAGGAGGGACAGTGGTTTGGACATGTCCAGAGGAGGGACAGTGGTTTGGACATGTCCAGAGGAGGGACAGTGGGTATATTGGTAGAAGGATGTTAGAAATGCAGCTGCAGGAAAAAGACAAAGAGGAGACACATGGAGGTAGTTGGAGTGAGGACAGAAGACACAGAGGACACGGAGGACAGAATGAGGTGGACGAGGATGACTGCAGAAGAGAGAACAGCAGAAGGTTTGGTTATTTGTATGAAGAGCCACAAAAAGTTTTGTGTAATGAAAAAAGAACCAGTCGAAACAAAAATCAGTGACTTCATCTTCACGTTCTCTGTCAGAGCTCTGGTTGTAACTGTCTGATAGTTAAAAAGAACATTTTACATTCGAGCCACATCTGTTAGACAGATGTTAAGGGTCTGACAGGCAGATAACTCCATTCAAACTTCTAGTGAAGACTTTACCCTTCTTCTTTTTGTTTTCCTTCTGCAGCAGGTCCAGGTCGCACCGTCGTCTACTCCCTGTCTGATTCTGCTGGAGGGCTGTTCTCCATCGACGAGGTCTCGGGCATCGTGGTCCTGGAACACACTCTGGACCGTGAAGTCCAGCCGTCTCATCAGATCACAGTTTGTGCATCTGATCAGGGAACACCGCGGCCTCTCTTCTCTCTGGTGAACGTCACCATCACTGTGTTGGACATCAACGACAACCCGCCGGTGTTTGAGCGCCGGGATCACATGGCAACGGTGCCAGAGGACGTGCGAGTGGGCACCGAGGTTCTGAGGGTTCATGCTGCCAGCAAAGACATCGGGACCAACGCAGAGATCACTTACAGCATGAGATCAGGCAACGAGCACAGAAAGTTCCACATTCACCCTCTGACCGGTGAGTGACCCGGTGCTCTGATCCAGCATAAAGGTAAACCAGGTCTTTGGATCGCTATCACAGCAAAGTACCAAACATTTTGTTCTGCTGGGTGTGAACGGACCTCTGCTGATACGGCTCTGGGCTCTTCCTCTGTTTGTGTTCAGTGTTGGTTCATAATGTTCTTTTAGAGATCCAACAAACACCAAACACTTTCAAACATGAATAATTATAAACAGAAACAAACATCATACCATACCAACTTTATTTATAGAGCACTTTATGCACCCAACAAGACCAAAGTGCTGTACACACAATCACAAAATACAATACAATCATAAAATGGAAGGGACTAAAAACAGTACTAAAATAATAAATTATGAATACAATAAAACAATAAAACAAAGTTAAAACATCTCAGATTGTACCAAAAGCCAAAGAAAAAAGATGAGTTTTAAGAAGAGACTTAAAAACAGCAAGTGAAGAGGCCTGTCTTATGTCTAATGGAAGGTCATTCCAGAGCTTAGGAGCTACCACAGAGAAAGCACGGTCCCCTCTGAGCTTGCGCTTTGTCCTTAACATAAGAATAAAATACAGGTGGTCCCCGACTTACGAACGAGTTCAGTTCCTACGCCCATTCGTAACTCGAAAATCGACGTAAGTCGGAAAATACATCCAAACGGCACCTCATACGTACAGTACTGTATTTTACCAAGCACTTAGCCTATCCTAACACATTACCCTACATAATTATCAAAAAACGCATACATTCTGAGCCATAATGAAGGGAATAAAGAGTTAATTTCTTACTGGGAGCTGGTGAATTCTTCCTCCGTCTGTTATCATGTTAGCTCGTTGCTCAGCTGTAGCCTCTCTGCCTCGTAAACCTCCGCTCCAAACAATAAGGTCTCCTGTATTTCCATGCGCGGTCCAGAGTTTTACAGTAAGGTCTGCTCTGGTCTGCTTGTTCCAAACAATGAGGTCTCCTGCTCCTGTAAGTTTCCACTGAGCACGTCAAGCTCCCCTCTCCTTCCTGTAAATTTCCGCTGAGTTTCGGTACCGTATTTTTTGGTGTAAAGACGCATAAACCGCGTAACTCAAACAATGCTTTTCAATGGGAGGGCGTTCGTAACCACGAAATGTCGTAAGTTGAGGACTACCTGTATATAATGAAAGTCTTCTTGGCTATACACATTTTCATTAATTCATTCAAGCATTTATTAGGTAAATAAAACAAAATAAAAATAAATAGTAAATAATTAGTTTTTAGTTTGTTTGGGCTGTGATCATTTTCCAAATCCAGACTCTGTTTCTTTAGCTTCTGTCCTGGTGGACGTGTTTTCTTTGACACATCTGAACGTTGTTGTTTCATTTTTCTGCTTTCTGAACCAGTTTGATACAAACTGAGCCAGGAGTACTGGTAACACTGGCTGTTAGGTATGAACTCACCCATTACGGCTAAACTTTAAAAGAAAGAATATTTGAGCATAGAGCAGCAAGGTAAGAACTTTATGAAGCAACAGGAGTCTGAGCTGTGCTCCTTTAAAGGTGCAGTCTGCAGTTTCTATAAAGCGCAGCACTTAGAAAAATTTTCAACAGGCAAAGCATTCTGATCCCTCCCCCTCAGAGCCATATATGGCTCTGCTCCCCCTTGCTCTGCTGAAATTCAAATTCAAGCTCTGTTTTTATTGGCTGGTTAACGGCGGGTCACTGTGGCTTTTTAGAAATGCTTTTAGTACCACCTGGAGAAGCAAGGGGACTATAGTTTTTTCAAAGATTACTTTGTCTAACATCATTCTGTCAGGAGATAGTGACAGAGTGAAGAAATATGTTAAAAATATATTTTTAGAAAACTTACAGACTGCTCCTTTAATTTGACCAACAGCAACGTTTCATTCGTTCACACAGAAGGGCTGGGACAATACCCAGTTGGTTCTACTCTGGTTTTGACATCTGGTTTCATGTCAAAGGTCTGTCACCATAATAGAGCGACTACTTATAAAACCAGACAGACCCGCATTTGAAACCTGTACTTAAAAT